>OMLP01027905.1:36756-56049 GCA_900302685.1 Spondyliosoma cantharus
TTTTTCTTCAGAAGATCTATCACAGTTGCCAGATCCTGCTGCACCGGCTCAGAGATCTGCCGAGGGTCTTCTGAAGCTGAGTTGAAGAAAAAGGAGAAAATGATGAAGGGCATTGCTGGCATCAAACCTGCTATTGTAGGCTGGTATTGCCGAGTGGCGCCTCTTACAGACAGGAACAGCCAGTGGCTCTTCATCAATCCTATAGTGCTTCTTGTGCACGCGTGCCCCAAGTTGTGAATGTACTCCTTTTTTCTACCATCCATAGAATATTCTGTATGCATGTCCCAGGGTGCTTCGAAATTTGTGCACATTTTCACACATAAATAACTGTATATGCATTGAGCTAGAAGTACCATTTATACTTTAGGCCCTAAGTTGACCTCGTATGCTCACAAACGTATCAGGCCCATTTAGTCATGTTGGGTCATGGGCTATGGTCAGGTGTAGATAAATGTTAACTTGACTTTATGTACTGCTTACCTGGTCTGCCAACCCCTCAGTGTGCGTGTGTCCAGAAGCCCACATACACGCAAATTCATTTGAAAAGATGTCGCTTACGCCCTTGTGTGCCCACCATCGGATGGGGTGCGCACTAACACCTTTGCCTTTGAGTGGCTGACTTACATGTTTTTCAGATCCATTTTATCACACGCATTCACACACTGCGTGCAAAGGTGCCAATAATGAGCCTCTCACACACCGACGAAAAAGCCATCGGGGTTCAGTATCTTGCCCACGGACACTTCAACATGCAAGCCAGTGCTGGGCATCAAACCACCAACCTTCCGCTTAGTAAACATCCTGCTCTACCTCCGGACGTCTTGATACAATTTCTTGGATTGTTTGCGTGTTTCAAGTTATCGTTGTGTTATTTTAAATTAAATATTCTGACGGGGGCCATGCACCGAAATGAGTTGTTTTCAGTAGAGTGCATAATTTTCCTATTTGACTCTCTTGTTACTCAAGCAACTAGTTCATAAAGTATGATGAAATGGCGACAGCGCACCGTTTGTACGAGTTGAGGCACCTACATTGAGCAGAATGCTAATCTGCTTCGTTGCTTCACACTGCAGCACAGCCATTGTCGGAACTGCGTGCGAATGACTGAATGTACGGTTGGCAAGGGCAGATAGACAAACACCTCAGACACCATTAATCCACACACACCTGTATGGTGGCAGACTCGTCCGGCTTATGCTGAAACAAACAGTATGGGATTTCTTTTAAATCATGTCGCTCGTCTCACAGGTTGACTGTCCCACTGAGAAAACTCCCGCGACACCAGATGGCAAGTCCACCCCCGACTGTCTGCTTTTTTCTTTGACAGGAGGTTGGTGTAAGAGCACATCGAAGAGAAAAAAAAATAAAAATAAAAAAATAGACAGAATGTACAGCTGAAGTTAGCGAGTTTGAGTCACACTTGAGTAATGTACATGCTTGTGTTCAAATCTGGAGGCTAATTAAGAACTTCACAGCTTCATCACAATCTGCAGTTATTAGAAACCGCTCAACGTCCACAGGCTCTCTCACTCCCACGTGAACAGAGCCCGTAGGATCAACCCATAAGAGTGGATTGAATTATAGGTTTCTACGCAGACCTTTATAGCACAGGCACAAAGGTGAGAGTGCTGGCCCTTTCTCTTACCAGGGGGAGAGTCAGCGATGCCGTGGAGCACACTCGGGCCGACAGCCATACAGTAGTTACTGAGAGGCATGCATCAATCAAAACACACCCACACACACATTCCCTTACTTTGCACACACCATTATTTCTATACCCTCCGAGCAACGATCGGGTCGCATAGACTCGGACTCTAATTTAATGTAATTTCATTTATCACTTTGAATTAGATTTCATGTTGCTATTTAATAATTTAAATCTCCTGGAAAGCACTCTTGGCTTTCAGCTCGGTATCAAGGAACACTGGAAGATGACCGGAGCTAATGGCTACTACAGTGGCCATAATTTACGTCGTGGCGTTGGACAGGCAGGAAAAAAGGAGATAATTTGTGCACCAGGTAAATCATCATTGTTCGGCATGACGGAAGTGTTGAGTCTCTGATCAAGTGTGGGAAACATTTTTGCAGTTTCAGTCTGTTGAACTCTCTTACCGACAAAGTTCTCTTGCATAAAACATTCTGTTTTTTGCCCTTATTCCAAAAAAGATAATATTCCTACTGTTTGCATGACTAATGGAAAATAATATTCTACTAATATTGCCATATGGATGCAGCAGTGCATACCTCAATTTTCAGAGAGAATGTTCCTCTTTATCAAACTGCAGCAGTGGTTGTTCTGTACTTCAAGCTATGCTTTTCATGGATTCTTGATGAGCTACACAGCGAGGATTTGTGAGTGAGCGGTCCTAAAAGGAATCTCTGTTGGAGAATGGAGAGAACAATGATGCATGTCCTGCTGAACGCATGTACTGTAAAGCTGCCAAAAATAGGCAATCGTCTCCGTTGCCAGTAAATGAGTTTGTCATTCAGGTTTTCTTTCTGCGCGTTGTGTTCGACATCACAAATGCGCTTGAAATCAGGGAGGTCACTTTTCTGTATTTTTTACTTCAGTATCTCCTTCAGACTCAGTGCCAACCTTGACTGCTTGAACAAAGACATCTAAGAACATAAGAAATATCTAAGCGCGGAAATCTGGAACTTCAACAAACTGCCATGTTCCTATCACTGCCGATGAATACCTGCGACTTCTGCAGGAGTCATTGGAACTGGGAAAGAATGCCAGCAGTATCCTTTCCCACTGAAGACAAAAGCCAGATGTTCATGGATGTTTTGTCCATGTGTTGGTTATTTACATTAACTTGTGATTGAGGTGCTTCGATACTTAACCTTTATTCCGTAAAGTTTGGCGGTGTTGTCTTTTTGAGGATCACATTCACTCAGCTTCACACGCTCCAAACTTGGAAGCCACCCAGCACGGTCCATTGAGCAGCTGGGGGTTAAGGGCCTAGCTCAAGGGCACTACATTGGTGGGCAAGTGCTGCTCTTTCATTTTCGCTTTTCCAGCTGGTCACGGGATCGAATCAGCGACCTCCCCCAGCCCGCTGCTCTAACCTCTGGCCACCGCTGCCTAATTATCCTAAATTAATCTCTGTTTATTTGATTGAGACTGGAAAGATACTCAATTATTTAATGTCTATCCCATTTTCTGTTTGCTTAGTCAGTTTGACAGATTGATATGTATTAACAGAGTGAATGTCATTACATTTAAGTGAACCTCGGCTGTTCAACAGATTTATGGTCTCATAGGCAGTAGACAATTGCACTAATGTGGGCTTGTCAACATAACAAATTTATAGCTATGCCAATGGAGTGCAATGGTAGACAGAGATTTACTACTTGATTTTATATGTATTTCATGTTTTATTTATTTTTTTATAGTTCTTATGATGATGGTGTTATTGAGTGATGCTATTCTGGCGAACTTTGGAAAACACTTTCAGTTAAAGCAATGGACTGCTAGCTTGTGACTATACTAGCGAGAACAATCCATGTGTAAAGTTTTGTGAACCGCTGGATAGCATGAAGTTGCTTGTTTGCTCATGCAAAATGTCCTTGACTAAAATAAAACCCTATCTGAATCAGGAATGGGCACCCTGCTTTCCTGTTTGGAGTAGTGAGTGCGGCAATTGTTTAGATAGATAAATAGATAGATAGCATGTGGTACTCTTCGGTATTAGGCGCAGGAAGCACTCAGTCATGCTAAGATGAAGGCTTTGAAATAATAAATTACAAAATGCAAATAAGGAGAAGATTAGTCTGTGTTTATGGGCGGCGTTTAATTTTAATTGGTTCATTATTTCCGGAAATTACATTTTTAAACTCTCCTGACTGCCACAGCTGTGCTTGGTGCTGTGTCGAGGGAATGAAAGCTACAGGTCGAGAGCGTAGCACTCTGCAAACCAGACTGCTGTGTACACAGTGTGACTCAGCGTGATTTTGGGTATTTCTTTCAGGTGTTTGTATTGACAATGGAAAGAAATTGGATCCGTGATGGTTGGAATGTGACGACAGACACATTTCAACCGCTCGTGCTTGTCTTTTTCCCCTCTGGTGGTCAATTCACTGTCTTTTAAGGTTTACACACGTAAGAGCTCCAACTAAAGCATCCTACAATAATGATTGTAAAACAAGCATTTCAACGAAAGTAAAAATGACCAATTCATAGTTTGTCGTTTCAACACATGAGGGCAAATGTTTTGTTTATGAGCGACTGAAGCCAGCTTGTCCTAGAGCAGCGGTTCTCCAACCTCGCCTAAGGCATGCCAAGGGCGAGCCAAACACTTACAGCACACCTGTATATGCATCAGTGCCAAAAATAGCCCCCATAACATGTGTTATCACACATCTGACAAACAATTATAATACTCATGGAACATGTATCAACAAATTAATTCAAGAACTTAGTTGAAACTTTGGTTTAGACGGGTGTGTTGCTGCTTTGACTGAATTTTACAGAAAAAAAAAAAGTCAATTAAAAACGAGACAGTGACGTGTCTGTGTTGTGCGTGTCTGTGAGAGAGAGAACGAGTGAGACCAGAAAAAAGAGACGGAGGCGTCGATCTGTACTGAGAGGACAGCATCGCTGGACGTCGTCACTCCTGACAGAGCATGTTGATGAGAATAAAGAAACACACTGAGGGTGAAAAAGAACATGCATGTAAACAGTAAATACACAAACAGAATACGCATGAAGATAAAACAAGAAAACGAAGTACAAGCTCGCTCAGCACACGCGCCCGCCTGTGTTCACAGATGTTCTTAATCCTAACTGGTACTGGACTAATGTATTGGAGATGGCTGGGTACTCTGATAAAGACGGAACTGAAACTGATCCAGTGGGAGCTCACTAAATTTGAGTCTCATTGTGAGGTCCATATGGAGCCCTCTCTCCCTCTCTCTCTCTCTCTCTATATGAGATTTCCTGTTGGCGATCCTTAATGGCTCTTGAGTGTGGTCACAGTCCTTGATGTTGGCAACGTGTGGAAACTAGTGCTCGAACCTCTCTTTTAATGTCAGCACTCTCTCTGGCAGCCCTTGGCGTGGCTGATGTCAGTGGGGAACCTGTCTGTGGAGTCCTGTTCCCAGCAGGAGCTAGCACAATTATTTCATGCTGCTTATACGATAGGCCCACTGATTCTCGCCAAAACTGTGATCGCAGCTGGCCACGCCCACAGAAAACGTTATGTTGCGCGTAGCTTCTTGAAAATACACTTCAAGCAAACAGGTTTCAGGTAGAGCACCAGCTCACACACGTGCATACCGGATCTAAACCCACCATGACCTCACCCCTTGGTGTGTGGAGCGTTTTGAAGCCTCGAGGTTGGCATTGTGGCCACCGCCTTCATGATTTTTTTGGAGTGACAATATTTGGAGGAGAGGGTGGGGCTGGAGAGGATCTCCTGATGGAATAAGTACCCGAGGACACAGTGTGGTTGCGAATAGTCATTCACAAGGTTGCCAAACCCTAAAACATACCCTGCCATATCGTGTAATTCACTCTAAATGGGACAATGCATTCCAAAATTGAATGTTATACTGTATGAGTTGAAACTAGCGATTGAGACCTAAACAATGTATTAGGAAACCGAAGTTATAAAATCAAGTGAGATGTAGGGTGTTTTTTCTCATAAGCTTACATACAATCAGATCAGACTTTTGAAACCAGCTGAGTTCTTCTCAAAGCCATTTCACATGGGACAAAAAAACCCACAAACACTTAGTAACTTCTGTCTTTTGTCTTTAATAGGAATGGGTACAAGCAGCATTCACTCCCATGTCACATGACTCCAGTTGCAAGTGTTTATCAGCTCCAGCTTCGATCAGCTGTGCTGGAAACACAACAGCCAGGCAGACACGAGACGTATAAGACATTGTTTTACATCTTCTGATGCAGACTAATGAGGCATATGACCTGCTGCTTTCTACTTTTTCCTGGATTTTTCAGCCTGTTAGCGATAACGAAGAAAGAAAGAACACAAGAAAAAAAAAAACAACATCAACAGAAAGGCAGACGT
The DNA here is from genome assembly GCA_900302685.1 of Spondyliosoma cantharus. Classification (NCBI taxonomy): domain Eukaryota; kingdom Metazoa; phylum Chordata; class Actinopteri; order Spariformes; family Sparidae; genus Spondyliosoma; species Spondyliosoma cantharus. Next base: position 42,792 of record OMLP01027905.1, read on the forward strand.
GTCTCATGGCAATGCTAAAGGCAGGAAGGAGCTAACTGCATGTCTTAGGGTTTACCTGCGTTTAGAAAACCTGCATATACACGCACATTTTGCTGTAAAAGTGGTATTCCTTATGCAATGTTGAAATGGATGAATTTTGCTGCACTTCATATTGCAACAGGAATTCTTGGTACACATTTACAGCAAAACAACCAGATTAAAAAGCCACTAAAACTAGCGAAGCTAAATGTTAACCTTGGCAACAAGAAAGTTGAACAAAAAAAGAAAAAAAATGACAGGCACACACTGGAAAATTGTCTCACACTGGTGTCGCATTCAGTAGTGCAAATTCAAGCCTGGTTTGTGACCTTCCTATTCCCTCTAATCCTCCGTCTTTCTTTACATCATTATCATATTTCTAAAGGTATGATACAGAAATGCCACTGAATATTTATTAAAATATATGCAGAGGCATCGTGTTATGAAATGAAGCCACAGCTGAGTAACCTTTGTTTTACTTCTTTGACATTTCTGCCTTATTGGAGGGCATGACATGCAGAGTCCAGAACAACAGAGGTCCAGAAGAAGGTTAGAGACACACAAAGGGGTTGTGAGCTGGAGTTGAGTAACCTCAAGTACACAGTACGAGCCTGGAGGTCTTCAGAAGATCAACAACAAAAAAATACCAACACTTGCACATCACACGTTGTTTGAGATGCGCATATGAAAGAGCCCTCCGGGGATCATTTGCTGTCATCAGCAACAAGGGCAAAATGAACCCTGGGATGCCGCTGTGAAACAACATCTGTCCCACGATGTGCAGTATACAGCCACTGCTGCCTATAAAATGTCAGTGTGCCCTCAAAGGTGACTGGTTTTCATCAGGATAAGGCTTGATCCAGAGATAAAGTGCCCCTCCTTATCGACCATGACAGTTCTCGCCTGTTCTATCAGACACAAAGTGTAGGCGCATGGCGCGCCGTTCACAAGGCTCCCCGCTGGCATCAATAGCTGCAGGATTTTCAAGCGGGATTTCGCTGGTCTCAGGCTTGTGAGCAGTGATCCCTGATGCAAAGCTGTCTTATCTGACAAGTGTGTGAGAGTGTGTCTGCGAGAGTATTTTTTTTTTGCGCCGAGTGTACTGTATGTGTTTCTGCAGATGTGTATTTGGGGCGTGTGTGTTCACTCCGGATGGATACACGGACACTAGTTATCTCAAATCAAGAGCATGAGGGCATTAGAGTACAGTCCACCCCTCCACCCCTCCTGCTGTCAGCCCTCCCCTCCCCTCCACTCTATCAATCCATCCATCCATCCATCCATCCATCCTTCCAGTCATCCACCTAACCTCCACCAACACTGCATCACCCCTCCTCCCACTTCCCCTTATCCTTCATCCACAGCACAGTGCTCAGACTCCTGGGGAGATTATGTCTGCCTGTCAGCCTCTCTGTTCTGATAGGTTAGAGCAGAGTTTTTTTGGTTTTTTGTTTTTTTTACCCCACTTGCACACGTGAAAGCTGACATGATTGGCACTCATCTGCAGTTCTGATTGTTGTGCTGCGTGCAGATTTTGTGGGGGAGTCGCTTCTTAGATTTTGTTACGGAGGCAAAGCTCCACTGACAGCCAGAGCGACGAAAGTGCGGCAAGCAACCGACGCCTCTTTATCGGTAAACGCAGGCGTTCTCTTGTCTCCAAAACTTCTCCTCCGGAGAGATGTCTTGCATTGCTGAGTCATAATGGAAAGCAGTTGAGTGCTGCCACATCTGAACACAAAGGAAATCTAACTAAAGAACTCGGCCCCTTCAGGAATGCAAAGAAAACAGAACATCTATTTTAATTAAATTGATTTGGATGTTGCTTAATTTGCGCAGGAAGATTCATGTAATGAGTGGCCGAGGCACGATTTGAACCCGGGCCAGAAGGTGGCCGTGAGTAATTGCACGAGTTAAAATTTCAACCATTACTGCATACACTTTACAATCAAGGGACATCTCCCTCTTCATTACTGCCCCGCTGCTAGACTTCAGAGCGTTCCCATTACTTTATTCCTGATGGCCAACCTCCATTTTAATTTCTACCCCAAACAGAGTGTCTTCATTATTGCTGTGTAATGTACAAAGTCGGTGCGTTTCTAATTCCATAAAATCCCTGCAATGTTCATTCCAGGACAATTTCCAAGATGTGTTGTTTACCACTCATTTGTAGTTTATACTCTTAAAAGTTCGGCTGTGACAACGGCTCCTTCGACTGTAGGGAGCTAGTTTGTTGTTTTTTTTTTCTCAGCAAATATTCGATTAGTGAGCCAACAAAAGTTATCTCCCATTAACCCCCCGCCCCCCACCGCCACATTTTCTCTGTTGCAGTCAGTGGGTTGAAATGATGTCAATGAAATACAGAAGTTTTTTTCCAACAACCCTGCACCATCATTTATATTCTTCAAACTCGAACACTCTGACACCTACCTTCTAATGTTCAACATTTAGACTTTTCTTTCTGTGTAGCACCCTCTGTTCTGGCATCTGTCTCCTAGCTTCCTAGTTCTGTAGCAGGCAATCAAGGAGGTTACTTTGTTCCAAACTGGTGCCAGTCACTTTTTAGTCATTCTCCGCAGCTTAAGTTGGGCATATACAGAGCTGTCACAACTGTCATTTTTTTTTTTTTTTTTTTTTCTGTCGCTATCATATTCAACAACCCTCTCTCCTGCGGGTTCTTGTCCAGCCAACGTAGTGGCGGGCACGCTAAAACGACGTGCCGCAGACGAGGACTCGCTGCGCATTAGAAAGATTTGGACTCAGTCATGAGGGATCTCGCAGCACAAATGCGAAGCATACTTTGTTTTTCACCCTTATTTTGCCAAAGTAGAACTTGAGAGGGAAGAACAGCTTGCAGCACTTCTTGTGTGTGCTCTCATTTCGTGGAGCAACAGACAACGCTGATGTTGAGAAGTGAGAAAGTTTGAGGCGATGCAAGGCAGTATGGGTAGAGCCAGACAGTGAGTGCAATCAAAAGCCTTCGAAAGTCAGCTGTTTGATGCTGATTAGAAATGAGTGAACGCTCATTGACTCATTGTTCTCAGTACATATCTTCAGTTTGTGTTTCGCACTGCAATGGCAGCACACATTTGTGCTGAAATATCAGCCGTGTTAAAAAAAAAACACCTCCAGATGTTTGGTCAGGCTGCCTCTCTGGCCCTCTGAATTAACAGGCTTTGATGTTATCAGTTTTCAGAAACTGGTCTTGGACAGCTAAATGTATTGCTCTGCATTAAATCCAGTACAACAGCAATTTCTCCCACCAGTGCTCTTAAAGGGTCAGTTCACCCACATTACAAGGAAACAATCGTACCACTCAATCTTAGTGGTCTGCAAATTGTATATGCCAGACCTCTGGTAAATCTACCACTGACTGTGAAAATAGTGGACACAGCCACCGTGATGTCATCCATAGGTTTCTGAAGAGCCAGAATGAAGCTCAAAGTGGGTGGTGCTGGTCGTTGCCACCTTGGCCTTACCGGACTCCGCCTATCACCTGGCTGATTAAAAAAAAAGGATGCGGAGGTGTGGTTTGTTAAACGACTTCTCCTGGCTAGCAATGTTAACAAGCTCTGTCTTCACACATTAAAGGGACAGTTTGGGTTTTTTGAAGTGGGGTCATATAAAGTACATATCTATAGTCGGTCTGTTCTCTACCGTAATTGCCGATCAGCGCAGCCTCAGTTTGGAGAAGCAGAGAGCCTCTCCAGCCCAGACGCTCAGCTTTGTACTGCAGTGAACGGAGTCCAGATGAAAAGTGAATTTTAACCACCTAAAACAAGGCCCACCTAAAAACATCTGTATCAGTTATAGATGTACAAGTGTACGCTTTATAGAGAAAATTCACACCGCTTTACATCGCCATCAGACCGCCCTTTCTTTTGGCACTACATTTTCTCAACCGTAGAACCTCCGTATCCCTACAGGACTATAGATATGTACTTTATATGACCCACTTCAAAAAACCCGAACTATCACTTCAAGAGAAGCTAATTTCACCTCATGTTATTTGGGTTGGCTTCATTTTCAGCCCCAGAGGTTGTTCTTTAATACCCGCGGAGCAAAATAAATCCAAATGACATGAATTCAGCTTCTTTGCCAAATGACTAAAAGATGTCCACTGAGGAGGCAGAATGACATTTTTTTGCAACGCCTTTTTCAGACATCACTTTTAACTATGTGAGCCCCATCTACCACGGATGAGGCTGGCAAATTGTTTCCACCCTGTGGCTTTTGCTGTAAAATCGGGCTGCAGGTAGACATCCGAAATGTGTCCAAGAAAGACATCACAAAACTTTCATTTTGAACCACGAGGAGCTGCTCCTTTGAAGTCGAAAATCTGCCTTTAATTTTGTTGTAAAAACGTTCAAAATGTTGGACTCTGCAGATTGAACTTTAAAAGTATGTTAAAAGAAGACATTGCAATAACTTTCATTTTGGTTCCTAAATGGATTTAAAATAAACGTTTGACAAAGATTTACATCTTTTGTAGATGTCGTGCCGACCTCTGCGGCAACAAGTGCAGTGAAAGTGAAGGGTGTTTGTTTGTGATACTCAAAATGCTTTACTACTGCAACTCAACAGCAATGTGTCTGCGTCATAGTTGAACTTCACACACCTCATTTGCAAAACTTGTTCAGAGGCCCCGTTTCTTAGCACGAGAGTACCTCCAGCTAAAACATTTTGCATGGTTAGCTTCAACTATGGACAACGGGTGAACAATAATTTAGCTGAGCCCTTTAAGTCAGCCCCGATAATTGCACACCATCATTAATGAAGAAACACTGGAACAGTTTTTCGAGTTGTGTCCAGCGGCAGACCCGCTTCCCCCACCCTTAATGGGCCATGCCTCTGATCCGCATCTTCTAATTGGTGCCTATGTGCTATTGGGCAATACTTCCTAATTGATCACCATCATCAAATGTTTCAAAGTAACAGATGAAATTATTCAAAACATGCCGGTAGTTGAGGGAGTGCACTGGCTCATTATATTATAGTGCTGGTGCTCATGCTAGCTAAATCTTCCTCTGAATAAGAAACATTTATTCTCAGAGAACATGAAATAATGTAGCTGCTAAAAGTGCTGCTAGAGGACCATGAAGACCTTCATGAGTTATGCATCTCGCTTCATTTACAAGTGGAACAAATGAGATACGAACCTGGCCCGTTGCTTCTCACGTTAACGTTCTTAAATTATCTTCTTTTTTTCCATTTTCATTCGTCTTTTTTAGAGCGTCCTGTATGATTGCACCCTCACTCTTCAGCATCTGCGCTGGTGTCGCAACTCTTCCGGCTGAAAATGACTGTAATTTTGGCCATTAGGTGTCCTTTCCCCACAAGCATCCCGCTGCCTCTCCGACATCCGGATTGTTGGAAATACCTGCAGTCTCAGCATGAGTTTATGAGTCACACTCATCTTCTTTGTGAACAGAGAAGAGAAGAGACAAAGTCTGCCTCTCCAGGAGACGCTAAAACTGCCAGGACATTTCAGGGACAGCTGAAAGAATTAACACAAATTGTGGTCAAACATGTAGAAAGCTCGATTGAAAAACTTGAAGGATGCTTTAAAAATAGGAGCTCTGCTTGTTGCCATAGGTCGGACTTTGCTCGCTCCATCTCAGCGTGAAACAATGAATCAAGGCCATCCTTAGTAGGAAAGTTCATAGTGGGAAATAGACATACAGGGGAACGGAGTGAAACGGTGCAAGAAGCTTACTGGCAGTGATGGTGGTGCCAGATGGGAGAGGGAAGAGCTGCCCAAGAGAGGCGCCAGTAAGCAGAGATGAGTGGTGCCAGCCCAACTGTGTCTAACAGGAGGTCCAGCTATTTAATCAAACCCAACACTGAAACCGCACCAGTGCCACATGCAATTCAAAATCTTATATAATGTGAGCGCCAATTAGTTTTATATAGATTTCCCACCACACCCTCTGTCAAAGATGTTAGAATAACTTAACATTTGTGAAAAATGGAATCCTCGCAGGATGGGAGATATGGGGGATGTGACAGATTTCAGAATTATAAGATATCGGGTGATATGATCCAGACAGAAAGCTGAGCGGAAGATGCACACGCAGAGCTGAGTTGGAGACGCACACAAAGAAAAATGTAAATTCACTCTTTCAACGGTGCTGTATGTATACTGTAGGCACTTGTTTCACTCTGTGGGAAGATTCAACATTTGTCCTTCACTTAATCCAAAACTGGCTTGCAGCTGCCTGCGCCTACTGCCCAGATTCAAACATCCTGTCATTTGGGTGATTGAGCTGCCAATACTCATCCACCCACACACAGACACACTCACGCCTAGTGGAGAGAACTAATGCTAACTAATAACAAGACTGTCGCTCCTAATGTCAAGGTATCCCTTCGAGATAGCTGATGAAATCATCTTGCGCTGCTCTGTGGGGGATGAAGAAACAATCCAGCAGAGGGGACAGCTAGTTTCAGCGAGAAATAACTGGAAATACCTTGATTAAATTCAGAGGTGTGAGATTTTCATCAGCGTGATACGGCTCGGCGGGGGTGTCGGGGTAATAGTAGGGGCCGGGAGTCTCTCCTGTTGACAGAAAGGACACACTGCTTGTCAGCAAAGTCATCTTTTCCGCGTGCAACATCTGCGCTGATTTCGTGCTGCACACTAAGCAGGCCATTAATCTAAACCAGGACCACTCCTTATCTAGCAGAGCGACAGGCACCCTCACGCTGTGTACAGAGAATGAAAAATAGATATCAGATTTATTTTTCCCTTCACTGCATTTGTCTATGTGTCCGTCTCTCTTCTTATCGACCGCTTCCCTCTTACCTCTCCTACGAGGTCATTTGAATTTGACACGGTTTTGCATCCAGCTCTCTTAAGCAGTGCAACACAGAAATACCTCTCCCCGAAATAGCACGGTGCCTCTTGACCCCCTTTTTTTTTTTTTTTTGGAGCGCCGCAGCCTCGGCGATGGATCGATGCACAGCAGTGCTGATTCTGTGGCATTTCCACGAGGAGATGGATGTTGCGGGGTCTATAAGGCAGCGTAGTGACATTTACATAAGGAAGAATGGATGCTGTTGGGCCAGGGAGGGAAGAAAAGAGGTGGGCGCAGCACAGCGGTTATCACCCAATCCTCACCGATGCTCCTTGACAGTCATTTTGCCCCTCCTGCTGAGGTGCAGGCATAGTACATGAAATATTTTCTTTACAACATCTGCACTTCCAGCCAGCAAAGGAGCCGAGGCGATGACATGTGTCAGTGCATGGCAACCGGCACTGGAGGGAGGTTAATGAATAGATTCATATAGAGATTTGCATTTTTTCAGTCAATCGGAGTGGCAGGATGATTCAGACTTAAGCCTTCCTGCGTCTTGTGCACAGCGGTTATTTATAAAAGAGGACAGGATGTGCAGGGGGACTCTGAGTGCAGCATAACTCAAAGCTGAGCCAGCCAATCTTCAGGTTATTCAATCAAAAATGAGTATATTTCATATTATGAGTACCATATTGAATGTGGGCCAGAGTTTGCTTGCCACAGAAAACGTTTAAAAAGCTTGGGAAATGATTACTAAAATGTTCTGTTATATGTCAGAGCGCCCTGCTGCAGAGTCTTTTTTCTTGTCAGGGAAAAGTTTTGCTTTAAGATTAGTATGAGCTTGCATTTTTTTTTTCTCTCCAGCTATAAAGGGTTATCATTATCCTCATCTCAATGGTCAAAATGCTCCTAAATTAGGTTTAAATGCATCAATTACATAGTCAGCTAAGTAGACTGGTTAATTAGAGTTTTCCAAACAGAATGTGCTTGGTCATAACGTTTCCTCTTAAAAAGACTGTATAGGATTATAATGGATTTGGTGCATTTCATGCCTGAGGATTTTCCAAATTGCGCAATGGAAACCATTGGCTTAGTTGTGTGCAGCCGAGACATTAGTCCAATATATTGGAGCATCTGTCTTGTTTACTGATCTCAGATATCCTATTCTGTCATACGTGGGAGTTTATTGGAAGAAGTGACTACTGTGAAATCACTCACACTGCCTCTCATTGAAGATTATATTGGATATAAATGGATCGAAATGGAGCTTCAGGTGAGTTATTGACTGCTGGGGTTATAATCGTATATTGCTATTGAATTAATCTGTGTTTTGATGCGTACAGTGGAATCAAAGTTGGATTTCAGGGGTTCAGACCACTGAACAGACCGGTGAGATATATAAAACATAACGCGTCTTATTAGATGAACAGCAAATGGAATTGTACTGTAAGAGATGTGCCCTTTCAACTTGATTTACTGGCTCAACAGTGGTCCTGCGGGTCGACTCAGGACGCATGCGTTTACTGCATGTGGAAAACTTTTTCGCCAAAACGAGGCTCTTGAATTTGCAGTATGCCAAAATTAACGTTCAATCAAAATGCAGAATTGTCATCCCGTTATGCACTCAGACCAGGACACTGAACACCTAACTTTTCAAATTTAATGCAACACTTTTTTTTTGATTACCTTAACACAGCTTCAAAATCATGTTGATGCCACAGACCAGCTCATCAGGAGCAGTTTGGGGTTCAGTATCTTGCCCAAGGACACTTGCAAACCTGGGGAATCGAACTAGCGACCGAGGGATAGCACGACGCTGGCTCTACCCCTGAGCTACCGTCACCGCTTGATGCTATGATGTAATGAGTTTTGTTTCTAGTTAGCAGCTACATTAGAATTACCTGTTACAGACCTGGGATTTATATTTACGACAGGTGTGCTGATTGATTCACGACACACACTCATTCTCATTCAGGAAACACTCAAGAAAACAGTCTCCTTCACAACTTGTCGTTAGCTGCTGCTGTTATATGAAAGGAAACAAGGTTCCTGTCAGTCTGCAAGACCAATACAAGTCCACAGCTGTCCAGGGACAGGTTGGAAAGTATGTTGCAGGTTTTTATCAGACATCGGGTGATACTGTAGGAGAGTACCTACTGCTGAGCACTAAACCGTCTGCTCATATGAACCAGTTAAAGCGTGATACAACTTACACATTCTCATTTTAGAATGGTAGGGTTCTCTACTTTGTCGTAAGCGTGTACATGAGTGTGTGTGTGTGTGTGTGTGTGTGTAGGCTGAGCTAGCTGCAGGTGAATTGGCCTAGAGGGAAAATAACTAGCATTAAGTAATGAACAGCGCCATCAGCTGACTGACATATTAGAGACGAATGTTTAACTCATCAGTGTTGTCTCTGGCTGGTAAAGCTACTAAACTGTTTAACATAAAAGAACAATTACACAAAACAATATTAAGATAGTAATACTGACACTTTGGGTTTCCCAGCTTGTCAAATGCTTACGCTGTGGCATGGTAGGTCGGGTTGGCCACCATCCGAAAGCATCAGTATTTTTACCAGTCGAGGAAACCCAAAGCGTCGGTATATAACACACTGGGAATGACATGTGATAATCAACTCTTACCAACAGGAGCTTTAAGTTAAAGAGAAAATTCAATTTAGTTATTTATTTATTTTTTTAGTATTTTTTTTTTGGCCTTTTGGCTTTTTTTTTTTTTTTAATTGATAGAACAGCTGAACACATGACAGGAAGCAGGGTGAGAGAGACACAGCAAAGGGCCCCAGGCCGGGACTCGAACCCAGGCCCGCTGCAGCGAGGACAAAGCCTCTGTACATGGGACACCTGCTCTACCCACTGAGCTAAAGAGCGCCCCAAACTCAATTTACTTTTACATAAATGTGTTGACTGTAGAAGGTATTTTAAAACGATAAATTCCTGACAAATTAGAAAGGCATTCGAAAGGTGAGTGAATTCATAATTCTGGCCACGTCTGTGACCGCATGTCAGTCCGGTCTTTGAAGTCGATGGCGAGCCAACCCAGGCGACACCTCTAGAGTCATGAATTAAAGAGTTCAGAGCCAAGGGCTGTTGACCTTACCTCCGTCCTGCCACAGCAGCAGGGTAAACATCGTCAGCTGCACAAGGCCAGCACCTAATAGACCAAAAGGAGTTCTTCACTAACCTTTTTTTGACAGGTTTATTATTGAACTCGCTCATAACACAACATTGTGACACGCCGCGCCACCCACCTGTGCACCATATCTCTGGAAAAAGATCAACTCTCAGAGGTTTTGCAGATTGCAAATGTAATAACATCCAACATCATTATCACGCTCTCACATTTTTAACACTCTCATAATGTTCTAATAATTCCTTATGAGCACCGCATCCACTAAGAGAAGCTACATCCCAACAAAAGAGCCGTCTGTGCAATCTACCATTCAATTATAATTAGTTCACAGGCTTATAATGTACTTGTATTTTCTGGCTGAGGTTTTAACACATCACTGAGTCCAGTTGGTTGTCTTTTATCATTGAATGGTCTCATCAGCTCAATATTCCGCTAAGCTTCTGAAGCAGCACAGCGGGGAGATTTTTTTTTATTTTTTTTTTTCAAATTGAAAAACCTAATCTGTGCCACAGAGAATTTCCATATCTGCTCCTCTGTTGGTTCAGAAACGGTTTGCCCCGTCTCTGAACTGTCCAGTGAGCGTCGGATTGTAATGGAGTGCTTCAGCTCAGGCAGGCGCCTGGCTACGACGCCGCACTTCTGCCGGGAAAACTTCTGCAACATAGGTACATTAGCGGTGCCTGTGTTTGCTTTCTCTAACCGCTTGAGCCCCGTCTGGGCTGTGTTTTAAGAAACATAAATAATTTGTTGCTCATTTAAATGTGTGTCTTCCACTGAAACATCTTTGCCTGGCTAAGTATGAACACTGAAAACAAGCACATGTACAGAAGATGATTACGGAGATTATGTTCCAGGTTTGAGCTCCTTGTTCCTCTCACAGATGCCAACATAAAACATCTCAAAAGAGTCTTGCCTCCAGCTGGAACCCACGCTGTATTTCTCAAGAAAAAACAAAGACATTAGATGTTTCTTTTTGCCTCAATAGTTGGACATGTCACAAGAGGGGACACCTGAAACGCACCAGACTCGGTGCTGCATAAACCACTGAACCAGTGTGACAATCTGCAAGTTTCTGGTAGCTACGAAACAAATTACCTCATTGTGCTCAAACTGAACATCTGGATCTGGAAGCCTGCAATCTAGAAAACACACATATCATACCTTTACAACAGTGCTGAGACTGCAGTGAGGGGTCTATTGAAAAGCTGTTTCTCTGCGCCGTGTGACACGTAACATCTGCAAGTCATCTGACACATTGCAGAATTATCTCTCCCTCTCTCTCCTGAGATGAGTTGTGCCCTGAAGACAAACTGCAGAGATGAATCTCCATAATTGTCTCCCTCCTTCACAGTTGCTGTGAAAGTGGGGGCCCCGCTCGGAAGGCAGGCAAAAGTAGCCACATCTGTTTGGATAAATGGAGCAGCAGTTTTCAAACTCGTATGCCTGGTTACCTGACAGAGACTTTATGTTTCTGAGAAAAAAAAATCTACTCCTGCAGTTTTCTTTTTCTTTCATTTGCAGCAGGAGTTACTTGAGAAAGTTATGAGTGCTTTGACGTTTTTTTTTTTCTCCCCATTACTATGAAAACTTGTCACGACAGGAATTTATTCTACCTGATATTACTTCAAGTTGACCCTGCTGGCTTAACGCCCCTAGGGGCTCAGTGTTTGATAAGACAGGTTTTTGGTTAAGTACCAATTTTGTGATAAAAAGCCTCAACAAGTGGCCAGTAAGGAAACTGACCTGACAAGGGGTCATTTAAAAATGGTGCATTGGGATGTTTTCGAGCTCTAGCACCTGTTTTGAGGTGAGTGTGTCCTATTTTGCGCATGCACCCATAGGTGAATGATGCAGCAAACAGGAAAAAAAATTCAGACTAATTTCACACTAATTTCACTGACACGATGGTGGTCAGCCTAATGCAACAAGATACTCACCAATGTGCCAACAAAGGCAGTTAACAAGACTTCAACAATTCAACATGGATATGAACAATGCAGGATTGAAACTTTTAAGTACATTTGCTTTTGCAGATGTTTATTGAGGAAGCAAAGGCATTGAGAATGTTGTTAAACCTCAAGGATTCAGTGAGAACACTAAGTAAATCTAACTTGTTTACAAGGAAACGCCACTTTAACTGAAATGGAACGTGCGCGCAGTAAAAGACCAACAACATCTCCTTAAACTTGCGTTATTATAACAGTTTGTAAAGAAATGTCATTCCACAAGGTTTATATTTGCATCTGCAAAACTGTCAGAGACGATGTATTTCATGTGTTTCTCTGCATTATGCACCCTTGGACACTAAAGCATGATATGTTTTTTTTTTTTTTTTTACGATTATGTTTAGGTGAGTCAAAGCACTTGGCTGAGGTTACAGAAAGGTTTCATCTTTGTAAGTGGAAACACATTCCAGTATGTGTTTGCTTTTCAATATTATAAAAATGTTAGTGTAATGCTTTAGGTAATGGATAATGCCTGACGAGGTGTCCATAATCCGGAGTTAATGGACGACGCGGAGGCCATAGAACCGCAAAGTCCATTAACTCCTGATTATGGACACCTCGAAGGGCATTATCCCGCTTATACCATGGTCACTTACCAAAGAAAAGAAATTAAGACCAATTTATATTTTCAAGCATTTTACAATCAAAATTTTTCACAACCCATAACTTAGTTTCCCTGGTAACGCCTGAGGGTTTGACTAATACCTGGAACAATCATTACCCTCCCGTAAGGTTCTTATGTAATGGAAACGTTGTTCACTCCTCCAGTAAATAGGACGGACCTTAGATACGACTTGGCAACGGGAGATATTCTAGTCCGCTCAGCGATGAGCCAGAAAGCTAACGCTGTGCTAGCAAGATTCAAAGTCAATAACATTGCTTAGGGTTGACAAACAGTAAATATAATTTGACGGTATGTTAAACGACAAGGCTAGCTAGCTAACCAGTCATGTCATTGTCCCCAAATCAATATCAAGATTTTCACGAACAAATGATCGTCCGTGTGTAACGTTACTGTGGCTGCAGCCTGAAGTAGAGAGTTGAACAGCGAACGGGATGTGAGATTATTCGCTTATGTGATACAAAGTATCAGTAAGTTTAGAGGGGAAGTGTGTTTCTGCAGCTTATGTGTTACAGTCGCCATCCTGTGGTGTTCAGAGGCACTGAAGGACTGACTGTCTGCACTCACTGCTGACAGGCTGATACTCCAGCTAGCGCATTAATTTAGAGCGGTGAACAGACAATTTGACTGGAACTACTTAGTAGGTGTCCATATATCAGGGGTTAATG
>OMLP01027907.1:0-28288 GCA_900302685.1 Spondyliosoma cantharus
AAAAATCAACATCAGTATATATTCTGTCCCAGCTACAGAAGGACAGAAGAGACAGTGGTTGTGTTTCATTTTTAACGACAACGTGCCGGCTACGGTTCGTGTAAGTTTGAGTGTGTGTGCTAACCACTTCACATCGGACTGCTTCAGTAGCGAGGGTCAGTACAAAGCTGGCTTTGCCTCGACACTGACCCTCGTAAAAGGATCAGTACCAACCATACTGGACCCAGCAACTGCACCCGAGCCACAGGTAAGTGTCGCCGCGGTCTGATAGTATTTACAGTTGCGAGTATGGTGAAGTCAGCTGGAAACTGGCTAACTAGTTAGCTCCGCTTCGGTCTGCTATGCAATGGCGTTTGAAGCAAGTTTAATGTTAATAATATTACGATGGAGCTTGGTTGTCACAGTAAAAAGTCTGGAAACGTGTGCAGACTGGAGACAGAGATGATGCGAACAGTGTCCAAGAGTTTGGAGATGAACACAGGGTTAGCCATTAGCTACATGGTAGTAACTGTAACAACACATACGAACAAACTAACATTATTCAGACACAATAACCATTCTGAAACGTCCTGCTGCAGCCGCAGAGTCTGTGTTTCTTCAGGAGCCTCTCCTTCTGGGTCCGATTCTGGGTCAAACTGGTACGGTTGAACGAAAGCATCTCTGCGAGTCATAGGGATACATCCACCGTAAACATTAGCGCATGCTACCGGCTAGCGTAAGAGGCATCGTCTCCCTGAGGGACGTGTAGCACCCAAGGCCATTGGACAAGGCTCTCCAAGAGGCTCTGAGAGACGGAGCTCATTAGCATTTAAAGGTGCAGGCATAGAAACAGCCTGCTCTCAGGAGCGCTCAGCAGAGCTCATTTGCGCAACTTTTAGACAGCTGAAATTCAGGACCATGGATGGGTTTGGGGCAATGCATATCGAATACAGTGTTGTTGGACCTTTGACAGCTGTGTGAAATTGATGAAAAACAGTATGAGATCTTTAATAACCGTCCAAAAGTCATAATTTGTCATAATATGTGAAATGCCTGTCAGCAACCAGACATATAACATTTTATTGCTTACTTGACTGCAGAGCCCTTCACGTCCACAGCTGACACTAGAGCGGTAGGTAGACCATCATATTTTAAGGCTTAAGGCCACTGACCAAGTTTGGAGTTGGGATTGAGAACATATTGTCATCACAATGTGACTTGTTCAATTTCAGCGTTGACAGAAGTTAAAATATGAGGTGATACAGTCGAAGCAGTTTATTTGTTGCTGAAACAGATGAGGTCAGTACATTGAAGAGTTACAGTAACTTCTTCTCACATTCGTACATATACATCACATTCTGTGCTTGGAAATGTGAGTGAGTTTGGTTTTGCATTTTTAAGTTAGTTAAGTTTTAAGTTGATAAATTAGGCTCCTACTTCAAAATGTTCCTGTCTGTCCATATCAGCTGTAACACCAGTAAAGTACTTACGTCAATCACACTTATTCATGATTGACATAAACCTATGCTTAGCTGCTGCTGTCCAGCTCACGTTGCCGCATACCTCCCCAATCCTGAAATCCTGCTCCACTGCAGACTTGGCAGGGTGTAGATATTTTGACAGATGGTGTTCAGCAGGGACATCTTGTTAAGGTGAGGCAGCCAGATCGTGTCCATCTGCTTGCATACAGTGTAGCTGCTCTCGACTTCACCTGACTCTGTGGGGGTTAATGCAATAGGCCAGGTGTGCAAGGACAAAGTGAGTGGAGAAGGTGTAGAGCAGAAATGGATACAGCAGATCTCTCGTAAGGTCAGAGAAGTTGTTCCAGCAGTGATTAAAGATTAAGATTAAAACTGAGTTAACAATTGAAAGTCATATTGCACTAAAATCCTATTATACAATATTTATGGTTTAGCTTCCAAAGAGATTATTGATTCAACCACTCAGTCACATAATGAAAAATAAAGGGAATCATTACTTTTTCATGTATATTTCACAGTTTCTCACTCATATGCCTAACCTTTGGGTGGTAAAAGCAGCTTTGTTTAGGGGAAGGTGGGTTTCGTAAGAGTTGTTTTTCTCCCCGGCAACAGAAAACACTCATGATTCTCAATCAATAGTCTTGTTTTGGAGATGCAGAACACTGTGACAAAACCAATTAGAGCTCAAAAATCCATGCCAGCCTGTTAAGAGATCCCAGCAAGACACGGTGTGTGTGTCTCTGTGTGTGTACATTCAGTAAATAATGTAGAAAAACATGGATAGGCACGGGGGGAAGACGTGCTGAGGTGAAGTGATGGGAGAAGCAAGTGGCAAACACGACAACCTCCTCAATACTTCTCATTAAAGGACAGCTTCACAGTAATCAGGTGCACGTAGGAATAATTAAGCAGGTTTTCTCCTCCTCTTCAAACCAGCCACAAAAAGATCCTTTCCTAATAAGGTGTCAATGTAAGTGTTGGAGAACAAAATCCACAGGCCTTGATCTGTGAAAAAAACACATTCCAAAGTTCATCTACAGCTCATATGAGGCTTCAGAAGGCTAAATAAGACAAATAATGTGGAAATCCTGCTTAAGGTTGTTGAGTACAAAAGTCCCTCTCTGTTTTACCATCCCTTCACCAAAGCTGAACAAAAACCACACTGTCTGGGGAAACACGGGGAGGGAATTTCATTCTAGACATTACCTTTGAAAGATATCTGCTTGAGCAGGGTAAGTCAGACTGCTGAAGCCTTAGAGTAGCTTTAGATAAGCACCAACAAAAACAGGACTCTGGATTTTGTCCCCCATCAGTTACATGGTAAAGGATCTTTTAATGACGATGACGAACAGGAGGAACAGCAAGCTAAACCTCAGTCAGTGGTAGGCCTCTGACTCTTGATTTAAGACGGTCAAAAACTCATGAACTTCTCCTTTAATGGACAAATGCTTCTCAAAATTATGTACAAGTACAACTAAATCATAGGCTAAATTTGACATTTGGGCTGGGGTCGGAAACATTTTTCAACTGACGCAAGTAGCCAACTGTATATAGTTATGTGTACACTATCAGAAGACAACAGTACCAGGTTTGCCAAATACTGCAACAAAAGAGCATACAATTGGTTTCTAACTACGTAGGGTATTTATCTTTAATGGAGGGATGGACCCCTGAGAAAAACCCAACACAAAGTGTCGGTATTTGACGCTCTGGGGATGAGGCTCCAGGAAGATACATTTAGTTGCTTTAAAGCCCCCCTCCAGTCAGTATTTAATCCTGTCTAATGAACACGTCCTTTCTTTCTCAAACAGAGAATGGGGTCGTGGCTCATTGTCTTACATAATTATTACCATCACAACCAGACTGCTGTTCTAGCAAGATCAAGATCACGAGCATGGGTTAACGAAAGCATCGATATTAGCATGGACAAGCAGTAGCGTTATTATTAGCACGGACAGTGATTTACTCATGCACAAACTGTCATAATGTACAGCTACCGCCACCAGACAACTACTCCAAGCTTGGAGGATGAAGCATGACTTGCAGATTCTGCTGTAGTCATACATCACTATTCCATTTTGGAACTAGCTTAAATTTGGTTGGTTTGTGTGCAAAATTAAGCTATTTGTCAAAAAATATTTGCTGAACAGTGTCGCTCAACAACATTGTAAGGAAGGACTCAGTCCATAGTATGAAATATCATTAGAATTGCAAAATACACTTGAGTGGGAGGTTTTTTTTTATTCTATTGATACAGATCTGCTCCCATAGTTTAGCTGCTTTGCGGTTCAACATTGTAAATAGACAAGTTCGAACTCTTTCTCCTTGCTCTATTGTAACTGCTGGAACAATTAAAGGGAAAAGACACACACAAGCAGTGATACTCTCATGAATGGAATCAGGAATTATATTTATTTATCATTCCATTTTACCCCAGAACATATGAAATGTCCCAGGATAGACGTATATAACACTTTTCATACAATCCTCAATATTTTTAAACAAAAAAACAAAACAAAAACAAAAACAAAAGATGTAAACATTTTTCACAATGCATCTGCAACTTCACTGACAACAATAATAATAATGTTTCAATGATATTTTAAAATTTCTATAGATATATAGACAGACTTGTTTCCATATATTAACATACATATATATGTACAATACATCACATTCAGCCTTGCTCGTGTCTTAGAATCTGAGGGGCTTCAAAGCCTCTGGCCTGTGTGTCTATTTGTATTTACATTACCAGCGTAATACAGTGCAGTTGAAAATTTGCAAATCTCCTGAGGATAGGGTGTTTGCTTTTTAGAGGACAAAATGGGGAAATAGGGATTTGTACAAAGGCTTTGTGCTCCAGCTGCAGTCAGAAGATTCAGATTCTATTTACATCCTCCCGATCACATTTAACTTTATTTACAGCGGATTAGCACAGACATATAGAGAGGAGTACTTATAGGATTTATCACATCATTCAGACCCAGTGTAGGCTTGGAGAGTTCAGTAAGTGCATTATAAACCATTATATATACTGCATATGGAATTTCTGCTGATTCAGTCTCATGTCTCAAATGGGATTAACAAAGTCTTTGTCGCGTTTCCAGGCTGCTGCTGCTCGACAGGTAAGAATCAGAGAGCGAGGAGAGTTGAGTCGAGCACTAAAAGTGTTGACATGATGAATCACACTGTACTGTACTGGTAAGAGCAGACGATTTCTTGATGCAAGGGCAAAAGATAATTGCATTCAGCTCGAGCCGTCCTGTGCACACTTCCGACATATCAGCACTTTAATTTCTCCGTAATTAAGCCCGCTCGCAGTGAACTGCTCATCCGAGCGACTTTTAATCACATCAAACACATACGTTGGATTTTGTTGTCATTAAATACTGAATATCAACAACTCACAAGAGCAACAAATACATTCCATGATTAATTGGGAGGTAGAAACTGTCACCTTCATAGAAGCTGCATATACAATAACATGATAATAAATTTAATTTCCCACTTGGATTATTGAGTGTCCATTGAACCCAACTACACCACGGTGGGAAATGGAGCTCGAACAACAATGGTCAGCTGCAATGGCCATTATATTAGTGACCTTTCTTTAAGTATATAGCTCAGTCTCACCTAGCTATTAAAGGAGCTGAAACCAAATGGATTCCAGCTGCAAACCTGGAGGCTGTTTTGCACTAAAAGCCTCATAATAGGAACCATTTATGGAAACACTTTGAAAGCCATCAGTCAGAAGCTGAAATAACACAAGAAGCGAAACCCACCATTTCAAGACACTGCAAGCGGTTTTCTTCATCTCTTTTTTACACATTTGGGCTGATATTCATGAGAATATATGAATTGAAATTTGGAATCTGTACATACGCGTATTATATACATACATGCAAACCAAAGTCTACATGAAAATCCCTGACATCTGATAAATATATGCACATTGTCTGAATGGGTAAAGCCAGCGGAGTTGACCCAGGTGGGAATGACAAATGATTCAGAATACACACCAAGGTACTTGCAGTATTTTGTTCCTTGAGTAGAACACAATAGAAAAAAGAGACATCAGAATTAGATTTTTCACAGTTATGTTCAGTTGTGTGTCCTGGTAGTTTTACGTCCATCCAGTATGGGCCAAACAACGTCCGTCCAGCACTTGGACTGGAAGCCAAGTCTTTGATATGTATGTTCTTTTAATGGTAACCTGCATATTGGTACAAAAATAGGAGTGTCTGAACATTTTGGCTTGGACAGTGAGCATTAAGGTGACTGTAACCTTTGGTTCCAGCGTGACACGGATGCAGAAAAATTCCTCTTGTAGTTCAATGACCCTTCAGCTTTCACACCGTCTTTCTCCCAAATCTTATACAGCCAACATGAAACCAATCATCACACATCAGAGCAGTTTGTACAATCACGCACCATAAACAGTTAGTGGTGTATAAGTGTATCCCATGTGTTCACCTCGGAGGTTGACGAACAAAACAGAATGATGAGATGCTACCCTGTACATCCATGCAGTTTACAATAGTTACATTGTTGGTAAACAGATATTGTCTCAAACTTTCCGATAAGGAAAATTGGCTGTATACTTCAGTGAAAAAAGCCTCTTTTTTACAGCAGGAAGGCTTTGACATGTTCCCTAATCTCACCTCACAGTTAGCCTCTGGATTTGGATTCACATTTGAACCTCACAGCTCTCAGTTAATGTTATCAGGTCCACAGCATATGACATGATTTGACTGGACAACAAATGCTCCATTATTTTTCAATTCGCTGAAATCATCCTATTCATGCTTAAAAATGAGCGTAGTAAGTCTGGAATGAGTATGCTCCAGACTAGGGTTCAGTTTTGGAGGAGATATTCACTGATCACCATTTGAAATAGGATGTATTCATGGTGGTTTGATCACCATAACCCCAGTCTGAACCTTAAAGGATAAATCCACCAATTTTACACATTAAAGTGTGTTTCCAGGTCTTAGTACTGCATATCTGAAAAGAGTAGTATAAAGCATTTTTGTGGCTCCGGGTGAAGCTGCATGTAATCAGATATATTATCTCTACTGATATCACTTTCATTATAGGCAATGTAGGCAATGCAAATTCCACAAGAGTCAATAAAGGCTTTACAGTCCTTTTTTGTCACATATACAGTAGTACTCTCCAACACCTGTAAACACAAATTGGTAGAGTTGCCCTTTAATCATACAGGAGTTGCCAGATATTGTAGAAAGTAGAATTATAAAGGCCTGATAAAAAAAATATGAAAACAAAAATGAAAGAAATAGTTTAATATTGACGTGCTTGTCGGACAATAGGGTTGTTAAATGCGATCCAGCAAAGATGGTTTGAGAATTAGATCCATGTGTCTGAAGGTATATCTGATGCCACAACTAATTTTAAAGGATTTAACAGCTCATGAAAGTTATCAAACTGTAGAAATTAACCACTCAGGTAACCGGGAATGTGTACTTGCACATATTTGATTTGCTAATACCGATGCTATTCTGTACTGATGCTAATGTACATTATGACAGAAATTGTACCTCGTTCATTGCCAGACGATGCTGTGTGCTCTCTTGCTAGAGACCTCACTGAATGTGGGTGGCTGCATTTCCTTGTAAAGCAGTGCTAATATCAGCCCAAACATAACCTAAGCTTACATCTAACAGAGCAGTAAGCCTTGAGCTAACAAGGGTCTTACCAAAGGGCTAAGTGTTGTTTGAAAAGTGCAAGTGGACTTTTAGTCGGGATGGCACTAGTGTGCAATATCAATTTCTTCAAAAAACGCTCGCTACCAGTGTCAGAGCAGTATTTATGAAGCACAGCAGGCAGCAGTATACAACACGTGCTGACATGGTTGTTTTGCTTAACCCATAAGAAGCCATAGTTCCACGCTGTAACAACTTTAAACGTCCTAAAATCTTTAAATGTCCTGAAATGGGTCTTGGTTCTTACAAGTTAAAGCAAATTATTTCATGACAAAAAGTGAACCGCTTGTGAAGTCAGGTATTCTGTGAAAAACTGCATAGAACTGCAATCTTCACTCTCACCATAGTAAAGAAAGGAATCATGACATGGCATGAAACTCAGACAGGTCAACCAGAACACGCGCTCGAGCAGCTCTAATTAATCTGGTCCATGGCAGGTCTTTTTGTACTTTTATTTGATGACTTATGCTGCCAGGGGAAAAAGTATAAAACTGCTTGTTGGACAAACACTGTGGTTAAGCTTAACTATGCTCACTGGGCATTTTTTATCAGAATAATGTTGGCAGGTGCTGAGTCGAAGCCTTGTGTCTCTCATTTTATGAATCCTTTTATTAAACAACAGGCCATGTCTTTTTACAATAGGCGAGAAAGAGCCCTAAAGGCAGGTGGCCTACATCCATGCATAGACATAAAGTAATTTTCTCCTACCTTTGTTTTAATGGCTTGAAGAACATGTTTTATATCCCATGTTAGTGTTCAATTTTTGTTCTTGTTCGTGCATCAGACCCAAAAGAATTTGCTGACACACCATTAGCTTCTCTCAGGAGCAGCACACTTCTGCCCATGAAAGCACATGCTCACAGAGGCACATTAGAAAAATACACGCGCATACAGTATAAATAAACCTTTTTTTTTTCTCTCACCTTTGTAAGCACACACAAACAGGCCTCACTAAAGGTAATCCGACCAGTTTATAGGATCGTTCCAGTTTATTAAATTTGGGGTCGCATTTTCATCATTCCTGTCTGCAGTGATAACATACTGACCGAGTTTACTGATGAAATCTGTGAACGTGATAACATTGATAAAGCGTAGTCTGCCACATAATGGAAGATTGAGTTTACACCAACAAAGTCCCTGGTTGTTAAACTAAACTGGAAAAGAGAATCGATGGGATTAATCTCTTTTCTGTGTAAACATCCATCACATTTTACGTACACACTTCCTGGCCACTTTGACCGACCTTATTTGCTGTAATTGTGTGCTCAAACAGCTTCTGCAATTAAGGATAATCATCATCATCATGGGTCAACTTTCACAAAGCGGATTCGGTAATCATGCTAAATTGTTGTTTACAACATCTGACAGCTCCTTTCTCACCATGTCTGACTTTGCTGCAGTACTCTGTCACACTGTGATCTCCGCAATTAATTTGATGCAAACATTTTAAGAAGAACTGATGGAAATCGAAATCAAAACTATGTAAATATGTTCCAAATTGTAAAGAAAGAAACACATTCTTTAACTTGCCACTGCTCTGGTGCTCTTTCTTAACATAACTTGACCGCACCTGATCAGCCTCCTGGAAATAAAAGATGCCTCTTCTTCTTATCATCCTTTTCCAGCATGTGTACAAGAGCCAGCTCTCTGTTTGATGAACACCTATAGATATCAAGCATGTCCAGAGATGGCCACATAACTACAGCCTTATTGTTCTAGATAAATATAATATTTTTGTTAGGTAAAACATCATATAATTACTCTCTTCAGTCCATTTTACATTCCAAAGCAACATGAGTTTTGTACAAATGAAAGTTTGCAGCTTATTTCAAATGAAGGTCCTATTTCTGTCAAGAGGTCTCCACATAGAGTATATCAAGAGAGAAAAGAGCTTATTGAGGGTTATAGATTTGGTTATCCAAAGTCCTGCCCCCTAATTCTTCCACTTTTATAATTCAGTCATGCATTCTGTCCTGGACACAGCTGAGTAGACAAAATTGACACTGGCAGAAAACTCTTTGCAGAAAAATCAATACAGCACCCCCTGGGTGAATCGTAGGCTGTCCATGTTCATTTTTACACATGTAAGAATGGGCTCACTAAGTCAAATCTTTGCCCCTCAGGGCTATGCTCTTCACCTCCTTGTAGGCCTAGTTAATCTAGACAAATGTTGAGGCTGGACCACTGCAGTTAAATTAATTAAGGCTTTGGAACCTTAATGTATCCTCAGAAACGAGGAGACAGAACAATTTTCCTAGTAAATAACTACAGCAACCCAGTGGTCCTGCAGTTTTAGGCATGCTGTCATACAGTACTTGTAATAAATACATTAAAGGTAGTTTAAGAAGTAGAAAGTTTTAATATCTGCCTCGAAGTGCAGCTTGTATCGATTTGCATGTTGCATGTTGTCTGTTTGGCTCATTTATCCTCCTGTATTGGCTTCTGACTTTGTGGTCCTCCATTGTTTTTTGTCTGTTTTTTTGTTTTGTTTTTGGCAGTATCACATATTTGAGGCATGAGAAGTTCTTAGTTTTTAAACTTTTAGAGTTCTAAATTTTTTCCTTCATTCAGTCTTTGTCTTTTCGTTTTTCATTCCATTTTCCCTTTTCCCAGACTTGCTTTTAGTGTCTTTCAACCTTCATTTTTTTCCCATCTATTTTTCTTCTTGTTTCACCTTCTCACTGTCCTGCTGTGTGTTTGTTTCTCTAGAGGAAGTCGCTCTGCAACTCATTGGACATCTGGCTGACTGCCACCTCACTATGTTGCGATCCTTTAAGTATCCTGGCAGTTCGCTGGGGGCTGTAGTCTTCTCTGTTTCCAGTGACTGTTTCAGGGCAAGGACAGTGTCTGCAGGCTCCGTGGTTCTCTGGCAGCCCGTTGGACAACCTTGTGGAGTCGCACTCCTCTTTGTGATGGGATTGCATGCAAGTTACTTTCTGTGTGGAGCTGTGCTGACAGAGACATCCACAGAGTGTCCTTCTGCACTTGGCCACATCCCGACACAGGAACTTACGGAAGTTGGGCTTGAAAACCAGATAGACGATAGGGTTGTAAAGGGTCGAGGACTTGGCAAAGATAGCTGCCCAGGCAAAAGCCATTGGGGGTACAGTCGCTGGGTTACCAAATGCTGCCCACATGGACACGATGGCATATGGACTCCATGCTGTCAGGAAACCGATGCAAACTGCCACAGACAGCTGAAAAGTGACACAAACACATACAGAAGACATGCGTCATGTAAACTTGTACAGTATCAACTCAAGCTCAAATAGCACAACCCCGAAATCAGAACAGTTGGGACGCTGTGTGAAACGTTAACACAACAAAAGTAAATCATTTGCAAGCAAGATTTGTAAATGAGCAATGGTTTTATGAATTGTTCCTGAGCCCATATAGTCTCATCCTTTATGCAACCAGTACGGTATGTGGGAATTCTGCATTAAAAACTGTTGAAATTAATTGACCTTTGTCTTATATTTTGTTGTTCAAACCCAGAGTTCCTTTCATGTCGTCACCCATCGCTGCTTCTGGGATTGGGTCATCAGCGAATGAGACTAAGTTTGACATAAATAAAGCTTTAAAACCTGGTCTGTGAACATTTGTGCCTGAGTCACATCAGATGGATTTTACTGGTGGCTGTTTAATGGTGCGTTCACCACAAGCAAAGGGATCATTTGTATATATTCAGGTTACTCATGGAGCATTTAACCGCCCCAACCGGCCAGATTACTTCACTGTATATAAGCAATAAAATAACATTAGCGAGCAACAGCGCACACCAATTCAGTCCTCAGAGACTCAGGTTCTCTCTCTCTGGTACGTTCATGAAATAAAGAACATTTTCCCTCCAGCTACAGCCAGCAGTCAACTTTACAGTAAACACCCAACTCCAATGGCTGTCACACCTGCACATCAATGGTGCAGTCAGATTACTAAACAGGAGTGAAGATAAATCCCTGACAATGTTAATCCCAAAGGTTCTGTTCCGTTCCGTTTTCTATTCCGCTTTTCCCTCACGTGGTTGCGGTGATGTTGCCCCCTTTTTCAGGGGGATTACTGGAGCCTATCCCAGTTACTCGATGGGCGAAGACCAGGGTACACCCCTGAATGAGTTGCCAGCTCATTGCAGGACCCTTACTGATGGCAGAGGCTGCCACGCATGGTGCCAACTGCGCATCAGGAGCAATTTTGGGGTTCAGTATGTTGCTCAAGGACACTTCGGCATGTAGCTCAATCCCGCCCAGGGGAGCCAAAGGTGAAAGAGTAATATCTGAGCCGTCCTCCCATCTGTATACAGCTAGGGATTAGAGCAAAACCCAATGTGACTCTAGGTGTTTAGTCTCCAGAAAAGCTCTGGCTCTGCACCTGACTCTCTAGTCAGCGCTCAGCAGCTGAGCAGCGGCTCTTCCCAAAGCTCTGCCCAACCCTCCGCATAACACTTGGCAAATGTAGTTTTGTCCCCTAGTGGCAGAAATGGTATGTCAATAAGGGATAAACAATTTATCACAGGCTTTTTTATATATATGTTGCACAGCGTCCCATCATTCCTGAAACCGGGATTGTATCTTACAAAGTGAATTTGTGCTTTTACCTTAACAATAAGTGCATGTGCATTGGTGGTCTTGTTCTGTGGGGACATGTGCTGCTGCACAGCCTGACGGGAGCCCCGGACAGTCATCAGGATGAATGTGTAGGACAGGAAGATGATAGTGCAGGGCACAATGTAGCAGAAGAAGAAGAGGCAGATGATGTAGCTCATAGCTGCAGAGCTCTCGCTGGGAGCATGCCAATTGATGCAGCACGCTGTACCGTAAGGCTCTGCCCCATACTCTCCCCAACCCGCCAAGGGACCCGTGGCAAAGACTCCGGCGTAGCACCAGATCCCAGCGACAAGCAGGCTGGCATGGCAGTAGGAGAATTTGTTACCTAAGGAAGAGGGTAGAGACAGAGGCAGAGGAGGGAGAGTTGGGGGAATGATTACTGACAGATGAGGACATGGAGGAAGGATTCAACAGCATAGCAACAATATGCTACTGAAGCATATTAAGTGTGGTTACCTGATGCTGATGACAGGCAATGAGTGAGGAGGAGGGAGAGGACAACAGATGGAGAAGGGAGTGGGATGAAACCGACCAATAAGTGACAAACCTCTTGATTGGCCATAGATAGGTAAGCCTGACTAGAAAAATGAATCACTGTACCACAGGCAGTGTGGATAAAAGGACAAACTAATTTGATCTCTTGTTCAAACTAGGGCCTATTTTGAGGTGACCTCGGGCATGTTCACATAGGAGATCACATGGCCCACAGGAATGTCAACCATTCAATTTGGCACATAAAATCTGTTGTCATCTGCCAACGTTTCTCTTTACAAGAAGCCATTGTTACAACAGCTAATGTAATGTTTGTGTTGTCTAATTTCTGTGATAGGTTTTGTCTTTTAATGATCAGATGTGAGTATACTGCATTAACAGAGTGACGCAGTTCCATTCGTAGCAGTGTGATTGGTGCTGGAGCGCTCGCTTGTCCGTGATACTCATGTGCCAGATTGTGAATAAGGGGATCCATGGGAAACACAGAAATAGCCCTCACCACAAACTGTCGACTGTAATTGACTTAGACAAGAGCTGCTTCAGTGTGGAATCAGTGAGGAGGAGAACACAGGGAGCGTTGATACCACACAGCATCTTCAGCTGGATGTCAGCCCCTCTTACAGTTCAAGCTGAGGGTGGGGGGTTGGTGATTAAGCCCCGTGGCACTCGCTGAACTGTGTGGCGCTGGGGAAAGGGGCTGGTCGGCCACTACAGATGGCTTTTATCTGATGTGAAGCGTCCCCTCACCAATTTAATTCTCCAGCTAGCTAGCTGGCACGAGAAGGATTCAACCTTGGCTCTTTTTTCATGGAGAGCTGATTGCATTTTCTAACAGAAGCTCTCCAACATAGCATAATTCTATCTAATTGATAATTTAGCCAGAAAATTGCTGTCTTTACACTAATCAGAGCTGTATTTAAGGACATTTATGCTATTTTTTTTTTTTTAAACCTGGGCTCTATAGTAACATATTTTGGTGTGTAAATGACTATGCAACACTGGCTACGATGGCTTACAGATAGTAAAACATAACAACTTTTTTGTTTAATCAGAAACAGACGTCTTCTCGTGAAATGTAAAGCACAATTCTTTCAAACTCGACAGACACAAAATAGAACTGCTGGCTGCGGTGATCTACTAGACCATTTCCAAAACATTTTGCACATCACCAGAATTGATCTCATAGCACTTATTTATATGTTACTTTTTACAGTGCACATGATCTTGGCTGTATTAAGGGATATGTTTGGGTTGTATCACGCTAGGAGGAAACCAGTCAGTGAAATGGTATTAAATGGAAATGCTGACACCATGTTCAGTACATAAACCCTGTCGAACACTGCCATATATACTGTGAGGGATGTCGACTTTGACTGTGATTGTGATCTAGTGAATCTCATTCGTGTCTAATAGGCATCAATTTCCACTGCCAATACCATTTAACATCAGGGCAAATATGTCACATTGATTCTTTTGTCAGTTAACTTCAAGTCGGTCAATTCCACAGCTCCCCCCTTCATTGTCTGCTATTCATACTCCACCCCCTCTGTTTGTTAAAATGACCTTAGTCCTGTTACTGAGGACGTGATTGGCCCATCCTCACTCAGCCTTTTGTTTGATGCTCTTCGATTGAGCACTCACAAGTTGATCAGCAGTCATCGGCTGCTGTAGAATACGGCAGAAAAGGAAGCATCAGATCCATATGCTGATATATGGTCACCAAGCCGGGGCTAATTTGTCTGTCAGCAGCAATAACCACATGAGGTGAGGTATTGGAGCTGTGAGAAAAAAACAATGAAAGAGAGAAGAAAGTAGAAGCCTTCCTGATCATTCTCCCCCAACTCCCCAAAGCCCCATCTCGAGTGCTTCCTATGTCGGTGTTTCCTTCATCGGTTTCACGTTTCTTTAATGTCTTGCTCAAGGACATTTCTGCAAGACGAAAAAGCTTCAAGCATATGTGCATCAACAATGAGGCCAACCTGACATCAAAACCTAACCCTAAGTATGGTCAGCCGTAGTGTCGTTGTTATAGTGTGTCCCCCATCATTGGAGCTAGTCGGCACTTGTGGCCCTTTTTCGTCCGAGTGAGCGTGTAGAATCAGCGGCGGAGCCCGTTGGTAAGGGTAATCACTCTGATTGGCAGTTCAGCGAATCGGTTTAATGATTTTTCTCCTTATTATTCACCTCGCTACTCTGCTACTGCCATTTGCAACTTTTTTCAAAGTGGCTATATTAGTTAAAGTGGTGTCTAAAACGTTGCTTTATCATAACAACAAGTTTCCCCTTTTTGAATGATGAATATGGACTACTGCTACCTGCTGGTTCTGGAGTTATGTCTTTTCATGCAGGCGCAGAACGTAAGGGCTAGTTGGGCGTCAGCTTTTTGGGTGAGAAACAGGCAATGTGATGCAATGAATCAGTTGATGTTGGTTTGGAGCATCTGGGAATTTGAAATAATGTTTAGCAAGGGTTTGTTTGAATGGCTTTTTTAAGGATGGCTGTCTCAAACTAAAACGTAAGGACTGCTCATCATCAAGGAAGTCGGTCTGGTAGATTTGAGTAATTTCAAGTCTCCGCTTCTCATTTTGAAGCTTTAATGTTCAACCGGATAGACAAATCCTGGGAGAACTGTTAAAAAAAGCAATGCAGTTTATTAACTTGGAAAAAGAAATCTTTGTAGAAATAGTTTGCTGTCTCATCAGTTCTATGGAGAAATGTGTGCAGACTCCGTGCTCCAAATAATAATCCCAGTGGGATATCTTTTTACATCGTCAATTTCTTTCATATTTTTCCTCCGTTGGTGTCGAAGCTATTCCATAGTCCAGAAAATTGGCATTTCTAAATCTGATTTCAGCGAGTCTCAAACTTCATACATACAACATCCAATCCAATTAAACCAGGGGTTTATTGTCCTTTGACAGCTGATATCGTAGCCCATGTTGAATTTAATGTGATAGACAGTCTCCGTAATAACTCCACATGTGGACACTGAACCTTGTGTCAGCAGGCTGTACATGTTATCATGGTTTTCACTCTCCATCCCCCCCAGTAATCTGATCCTCTTACATTTTTGGTGTTACTCCACAAACACAGTCCCCATGCTACTTGTTTCTTTTTCTCATTTTTATGCAAAGCACTCCACGGAGCTGGCTTCTGCTTCATAAATTCATGTGTGTTTGATAGATTCCTCACGCAGGGAGATGGGTGTTATTTCCAGACCTTATATTAACATGGCAGTGAACAGATAGAAAATAGTATCAGCCGCAAGTTGGCTCAGCAAAAGTTTCTGCTTTTTGGTTGTTTTTTGGGGTTATTTGGTGCTGTTTTTCTTCTTACTTGTCTGTGTTTGTGTGGTAGACACAGTGGTAGTACAGGTATTTAAATCCTTTACTTAAGTTAATACTCCACCACAGGTCCTGCATACAAAACCTTACATAAATATGTATTTTCAGCAAAAGGTACTGAAAGTATGAAAAGTGCTAATTGTGCAGTAAAATGTTCCCTGTCAGCGTTCTACTGTTAAATGTGATGTTTATAGATCAATATTACTGCTGCCTTAATGTTTATGTTGCATATTGCTGCTGTAGTTTTTTAAGTTTGAGATAATAAACAGATAACAGTTTCATACCCTGTTGGGTAGATCACTCAACAGCAGTGCATCAACACATGTTGATTTAATACAGTTGGGTTTTAAATAGTTTATTTAGTTTAAGAATAAATTTCTCAGGCCCAGAAAGGGACACTTAATCCTTCAGTTTGATCATAAACTTCCAAAATCAAAACGTCTGAAGTTGCATTTCCACTGGACGGGGAAAAAAAATAAAGCTGTCAGACTGATGCAGAGACGCCATCAGACAAGGAAAGTGTTGACTGTCATGTAAAATATTTACTTGTCTGCAGTCAAATATTTAACCATTTAAGACCTTTTAATAAGCTTATGAAAGAGAACCGAACAATCATTGTCAATACTTCTGATTTACGTATACTGCTACCTTTGATATTTACTGTTAAAGATAGATGATACTGTCCCTTTGGCAGTTGCAATCCCCTCCCTGTCATGGTCCTGTCATTTTTTTGTGTTTTCTGTTTTTTTTTTGTTGCTTTTTGCCATGTTTCCAGTGTTCAGTTCCCCTCTTTGTGTTCCTGTGCACCTCCCCAGTCTGCTTTCCCTCCACATGAGCCCTGCATCACCTTTGTTAGCCCAGCCCTTTATGGACTTCTCTGTCCTGATTGAATAAAATGTTGTTTAGTTATCCTTGTTTATCTGGAATACGTTTTCTTCAACTGATCTGCTGGCCTGACATCTCTTACATTTTGGTTCACCTTGTTCTGCTCTCAGTGTGACACTCCCTCCTCTCTTTACAACTCTTTTCTCTTTGCCTCTTTCTTTTTATTATCATCATTTGGCCTGTTAAGCAGTATAAGTTCCACAAGTGTTGCACTTTTACTGCATGTGCAGTGGTGGGGTAGACATGGGTTACTGACCAAACAATCCATATCAGTGATTACTGTTGGAAAATAGAGCTATTTATTACTACTTTTGATAATAAATGAATGCTTACAACAGCACAATGATGACTAGGGCTGCCACTAATTTTTACATTCATTATTGATTATCTGATGGCTTTGTCAAAATTTTATAAAAGTTGTGGAAAGGGCTCATGACAACATGTCACACCCCAAAGTAACGTTTTCAAATGGACTTCTTTTTTCAAACCCTAACAGTCCAAAACCCAAAGACTCATCATAATTGACAAAGAAAGGCAGGAATACCTCACATTTAAGAAGCTGGGGCCAACAACTGTTTCAAAATGTTAAAAGGGTTAATCAATCATCAAAATGTTCAATTATTCAACTAATCGTTGCAGCTCTACTAATAATGCTTCAAGTTTACACATGACCCACAAGATACATGGTCACTTTACATGCCTCAAGTCTGTCAGTTACTGTAATCATTGCCTGGATCTTTGCATCAATCTCTACTGATTATGTGCGTGTGTGTGTCTTTGACTAAGCAAACATGTCGGCTAGAGTGTACAAGCCCAGAAACGAGGACAACATGGTTTAACAGTGTGTCTGGAAACTGCGTACATTTGTACAAGCTTCCTTGCAGGGAAGTCCCATAAAGGCGTAATTATTTATGCACATTTGCATTTCAAACACTTTTATTTCTGAGGCTTGTAGTCTCGAGGGGGTTTTACACTGTGCATTATAGACTGTTCCTCTGGTAAACAGACAAGGGATGCTCTTTAAAAACAGCCTCGACTCCAACTATACTTTGCCTATTAGGAGTAATCATTGAACCTACTGGAGTCTTGAATAGACTTCTTATTCTATTAGGAAGCGGCTCGCTCGTGCGCTAATCTTATGTAGCCCTGTTAAGGTGGATGTCGACAAATGAAGCTTGAATTAGTGCAATTGTGTCCATCAGATCTATACAGTCTCCCGACGTGTGTGATAACTTATTTAGGCTGTCAACGTCACTTTTCTTAAGATTTCTGCTACATGCTGCACTGTCACGTGCGGCTTTCTTCCTTTCCCAAATGCACCTTCTTCTGTTCCCTTTCCTTATAATAGTAACTGCAGTCTGTCCATGTCATCTTTAAGTTTGTGTCTCAGGCATTACGAATTCCATTGATACTGCATGTGTCAGGCTGGCTCTGTTCTGCGTACCCCTGCAGTGTGTATTGGCGGGTGTGAGTGTGTGAAGCATATAAATGGGAACATCCCTGGATTCTGCACTCCGGGATGCAGATTCCTGGGATGAAGAATCTATACCGCAACATACAAATGTGCAAACACTCACAGTCTTCAGATTATGGACATGAATATATAGCACTGATGTTCTTGGGTGAAATGAAATCATGTGCAGTTTTTTGTCAACTGATACCAATTTAAATGAATTGCATATTCAGTCTTTCTAAATTAATTATGAATCATGAATTATGAAATATGACTAAATGGTGCTGTGACAAATGATTTTCACAGAAGGACAAAGACGATATAACGATGGTTTAATGAGCAAATTAGGAGTGACTGATGAGTCGTGGAATAAAAACTGAAATTGAATTAACCTCCAGTAATACAGTCTATAGATATGGACACATAGAGCTAATGGGAAAGTCCATGTGAAATCGTATTAAAGAAAACTCCATGGCTCCTAAATCAACTTTCTATGGTGCCTTAATAGATTTAGACACAGGCAATCATGTAAATAAATTGCCAGTGGCTTTAATGACAAAAAGATTAATTTTACTCATGAGTAATGTGCAAAGAGG
Source organism: Spondyliosoma cantharus (assembly GCA_900302685.1). NCBI lineage: Eukaryota > Metazoa > Chordata > Actinopteri > Spariformes > Sparidae > Spondyliosoma > Spondyliosoma cantharus. The sequence continues at coordinate 18,555 of OMLP01027907.1, forward strand.
AGTTCACACAAACAAACACACACATGAGCGTCAGAAGACTGGGGAGTTAATGTGAAATGAAACTGCCTGAAAACAGAAGTGTCTCAGACTCCCACTGCTGTTACAGTGGCACTATTATGGTCATAAGAACATTACGTGTCCTTACGTGGCAAAAAATATTAACTAACACATAAACGTTACAGTATGTTCTGTACAACATTTTTTTCTAATCTTTTATTGGATTCTCGGGTTGTATGTATTTGTTTGACGTTAGCTGTTCTCAAGGGGGTCACTTTGTGTTGCAGAGAGGTGGGGACCAACCGATCTACTATTATTTTGCTTTACATTGTCTATTTCAATTTTTTAATCAGAGCCCTTACCACTTTTTAACACAAACTTGATTTTAATATTATGGCAAAGCTTAGACTACTAATTAGTCCATCTAATGTATTACATTCTGTTTTTACAGTGTCATCAGACTCAGGATGTGTGAGTGGCAGGGGCGGGAAAAAAAATCCTCACTTCACCATGATTTGTCAACTAGAAGGGTACCCTTGAGGGTGCTTTATCATGTTTTATCTACCATAGGGGCATCTGAAAGGGCACTTTCGCTTTGCTTTTTGAAACATAAGGGCACACTATATAAGTCAGCCTCTCGATAGTGTGATATTTCTATTCAAGAAGGAGATACTGTCATGTATCACCAAACCCTCTGAGATCAATAAAGTATTTCTGGTTCTGATTCAGCTGCAGCAGGTGCTGATATTCTGTTTGTTGGTTAACATTTCTGGGTGCACCTTGTTTTTTGGAACATTTTAAACAAATTGTCCCTATTAAAAGTGAAGTGATTTCAAATAATGGTGGAGATACTGGTGTCCTCAGCGTCCCCCAGTGTAAATGACAACACCCAAATGTTGTTTTGATATCTGAGGCTTCTTCTCTGGATGACTATGCAGTCTTGTGAAATACTGCAGTGCATTCACATTTGATTTGGCTCTCTTGGTGCTGTGTTAGTTGTTTGGTGTTGCTTATATAACATCACAGCCAGGCCTTGTTATTGCTGCTAATTAGCTGTTTGACCTAATTAAAGTTCTACTCACAATTACAAAGCTTTGTTTTAAGAATTTGTATTATCTTATTATTTGTGTCCCCTCTATGGACATTATATCAAAGCCAGTTGGGATCTTTGGATCTTGAAATCTGGGGCAAACCTACACAAACAGCAGGACATGGAAACCCTACATGGCTGGGCTCCAAACACAGGTTGTACTGTACCTCCTGCAAGGCGATAACACATACTACTCAGTGACATTCTAGTGTTCTTCTCAGCCTATCAGCTCTTTCCCTGCTCTCTTGTTTCCTCCACTCATTCCCCTCACACGTGTTTCTCCACCTCACTCCACCTACACCTCATTCCATCATTAGTTTAGTTTGTATTTTAGTCCAGACAGAATCTTGTCATCTGTTGTATTTCCCTGATTCTGCTGTTCAGTTATCCTCTTTTCATGTTCTTTTTTTCTTCTTTAATAAATGTCCTGCAACTGATCTGCTGGCCTGCTATCTCTTGCATGTGGGTCCACCTCCTTCTGCTGCTATCAGTGTGACAGTCCCAATTAATGATAATGCTCCCATCCTTGAGACTAGAAAATACCGTGTCCTCCACCAGAATGATTTGAGTTTCAAAGACTTTTTTCTTGCATTCTGGTGACTCTAAAATAATGAAAATAAGGTGAAAAAATAAAAATAATATGAACGCTTTAAGACTTGTCATCTTTATTTTTAATTCTCAGGAAAGAATACAGAATAATTAGCCCCTCTGGCATGAACTATTATTCATTATTTATTTGTTCATTTTTTTGCCCCTGCCCGTTAGAGTCATTGCACGGCATTGCTCAGTGTTTGTCGGCCTGTATATGGTGAATGACATCCTGTCCACCAGTTATTGACAGAAAAAGAATAATAGAGCAGATTGGACACGTTAGATGTCTCTATCCTATAAAACTTTCTTTATAAACAAGCATTCTTCCTCCCATGACATCTGCCATTAGCTTGAGTATTTGTCTCTTCTCCATTTCTCTGTCAGTCTCTCACTTACTCACTATGACTTTTCTTTGCTGATTTTGGAAAAAGACAAACAACAATCTAAAATCAAGGTCCACATTCTTTCGGAGTTTTCTCCGTTTTCATGGAGAAGGACCTGTTGCCATGTACCCTCAGTAGCTGCTGTTGGACTTTTTGTCTGTGTATGGGTTAAGCCTCATTACGTCAACGTCAACACATCCATCTCCACAAAAGACTCATGAAGGAGAGGAAGTGGACATAAAGTTGGATTTGTTTTGTCATGCAGCTTTTATCGTTCTTAATCAAATCCGTCATTATTCAGAGACCCATTCACACTTACGTACTTCTTGTGTCATGGGTGGATGTGATAGCTATTTGATATGTCAAAGTTAAGTGTGAATGCATCCAAGAGGAGCATCTGAGACAGAAGTCTGCAAGGTACAAATGTATCTGTCTCTCCGTGGTTAACCTTTACTCCTCCGATGTGTAACTATATCAATAAGCAATCTGTGGAAATTACTTCTAAAGGGGCTGTTGAATGTGATAAAGGCCAGCTGAAAGTTGCTGAAATTGAAGTTGGCTGTTGTTCTTCCTGTTTTACAGGAAAAAAAGCAGCCATAGCTTATGATGTCAGAAAAGCCGCATTGAGCTGTAATAAGATTCATCTGATCCGTTCAACCACTGACTGATCTGTGTGGGTGAGAGAGACTTCTGTCTGTATGTATGTATGTGCATTACGTATTTGTATTTTGCTGTTAAAGTGTCCTTGAACACCTGATTGTCAGCTGCCGTCCTTGAGTTAAACCATACCATTAGCTATATGGGCAGAATGCTTTTATGAGTGGACATGAAAGGAAAAGTGTTTCATGTTGTAAACACCATTATGGCCACAGTAAATGCATCTCTACGTCACACGTCGTGGGAGTGCTACTCGCTGTTAAACTGACGCTGATCCGTCATAACAAAAAAGGTCAAACACACTCACATAACCAATGTGCAAAGGACAAGTTGTAAGTAAGTCACAGAAGTGGTGTGACATCTGAAGCTGTTCGACCCACTTTAATGTTCTCAGAGTGACTCAGTCTGTAACCAAGGACTTCTAACAAAAGTAATGAAGGGTAATGGTTTATAGGGCACTATAGGGCTTTTCAGGATGCATATTCTTCACCCAGGGCTGTCCTTGGCTTTTCACACCGAGATTTTTTTTTAACCCAGGGTTAACCTAAGCCCAGGACAATATGATTCACGCTACATTTCTACTCACCCTTGAGTGAGCATATGCCACACTGTAGCCATAGTCATGTAATAAACAAACATCCTGAGAGGTGTTTTTATATAATTCATATACATAAAGTTATGCTTCTTCCCTGAGTGAGTGTGACACTCATGGTGCATTCAGGTGGACAGACATTCTTAAATCCACATTGCGTAGTAAGGCAGAATGTATGAGATGCAGAAATCAATGCTCAAATGGTCATGAAGGTTGTCTGAATGGGAAAGTTTTGCTTTTTCTCTTATTTTCTTTTATTTGAATACATAGTTACCTGTCACTGCTTGCTTTTTTCTTTCGGCAGCACTTTTAAAATTTTGACAACATCATATTAATTTCTTCAATTCTTACAAAATATCATATCAAAAAGAAATCAGATGCTGCTCTTTAGTAACCCCTGTTCTAGAATGCTTTGTGATTACTCTGTACTCTGCACACTGGCACCTGTCAGCCCTGCGTTTGGTTGATTTTCAGAGGATAACCCCACAAACTGCTCAGGAGCAGGACCAGTAAGTCCTAGCTCGTAGCTATGATTCATAGCTAGAATCATTGAAAATGACTGTTAAATAATTAACACTTAATGTTTCACTCATTTCATCATTACACGTTTTACCCTACTGTAAAATGAACAACAAAAGTTGAAATCAATTAGTAAACCTGACAGCATGACTGTAGCCGGAACATGCAGCGAGGGAATGGTGAAATTCCAATAATTGGACGGTTTGTGAGTTTTTCAAATGAAGACCCTGCAGGGGAATACATTAAGGAGGGAAGGGAGATTAAAGTCCTTGTAAACATCTCCTTATTTACATATGCTGCTGTTTAAAGAGGTTAAAGCATGGCCGTGAACATTAACATTTCTGCAGCGAGGCCACTTTCACTTTGTAACAAGCCCTTGACTTTCTGGCCTCTCTACATTTACATTTCTTCCCTTCCGATTCAAGGTTTTTGGCTTCAGGGGGAGAGCAAGAACCTCATTATGGGTCAAGCCTGCCGCCTAGTTCATCAATATCGCTAAATGAATGTACAGTTTTAATGCAGTTTGTTGTTTTTGATGGTTTTTTTTTCACATAGAATGATAAATTAAAGCAAAAAGTATGGTTGACTCACCATGGTTTGGGCAGCAGACCTTCAGCCAGCAGACGGAGGAGAGCACAGTGAGGTTGGTCAGACTGCACAGGCCAAACAAAACGCCACAGAAGGCGTAGACTACACAGGTTGTCTTATGAAACAGCCACCTGAAGGAGAGACAAACAGAGGAGGACTTCTTTGAATGTGATTTGTTATCAACATCTCGATGAAAAAGCCAGCAAAATCCTCTCTGATGGATTACACAGTTCACGGCCAGTCGATGAAATGTGTGATACATTGTCTGGCCTTCCCCCTGGGTCACACACAGCCGCAGTGAGCAATGACGCATTTTGACCCAATCATGGTCCACATGACAGCCATCAGCGGCACATGCTCAGGGGATCAAAGTGGCGAGCAGGAGAGACCACAGGATGAACCGGCAGAGACGACAGACATGGTGCCATGTGTTGCAACATTTCATCAAAAATTTTGACTGCTTTATTTGCATGGAGGCGTTTTGCTTCCTTCACAGGACTGTCGTCAGCACTTTAAAAATACTGAGGTTACACATTTTGAGGCCATCTCCCGGGAGAATTTTTTTTTTTCTAAATTTTTTTCCAATTTTGAATCCCTTCTCATTTTCTCTGTTTCAACTGTTCTCTTTAATTTAACTGTGTAGTCAAGAGTGTAGGTTTGGTGTCACAATGGAATTGGAGGGAGAGAAGTGAATCCTTTGCCAACATTAAATAACATTCATATCAATATAGAACATTTAAAAAAAAAAAAAGGTAAATTGTCAGGTTCATATACCCCTATTATAAATCAGTAGTTTCTTTTTCATTATTAACTACATTATTATTATTATTACATTATTACTGTAACAGAGGCGGTGGAAACACTTATTTTAATCCCGATGACTCAACAACCTTCATCTACAAGATGTGTCATGCTTTATAAACCCTGAGAGGTGAAACCCAGAGCTAAAATCTCTAATCTTATAATGACAATGTATGATATAACAAAGTCAAAAGAATGTGAGGAGGTGAAAATGGTCACTCATAGCGATGACACTACAGAGAATTACACCCCAAATCTGCAGCTCCCCTCGGCTGAACAGAGCAGATAGCAAGTTTCAACTCAGTGTTTAGCTGACAGGCCGCAAATTTACTGTTTCGCTTCACTGTCATGACTTGAATGGTTTTGTTTCTCAGTGGGCTTATTCAACTTCTATTTTACAAGGGCCAGATTTGATGAGACAGGAAGCACCAAGGGTCCTGACTTTTATATTTCCTATATATGAGCAGCTATGTTTATTTAAAAAGAATAACTTTCCATTTTTTTTCTACGTTTTGTTTATTCATTTTCAACTAAAAATAACAATTATAGATACAGAAGTACAAAATATAGTAAGTAGAAACAATGCACCTTTTGATTTTAGAAGTAGGTTTCTTTTTATAGGGTATTTTTTACTCCGCAACAGACATAACTAATGAATGACCAAACATACTACCAATAAAATAATCAATGTGGTTATTAAAGGGCCGCAGGCTGCCAGTTGAATAGGTCTAGTGTGAATGCCCACATTTATGTTTTTACTACAGAGGGTTATAAAATCCTTTTGATTATTTGCTTTTATCTAAAAACCGTCAAATTTATTTTGACTACTATTGATTCTAACAGTTACTTACTGTAAAAAACCCTGCAATTTCTTTGTGTAATGTATAAGCTAATGTTACAGCTTGACTGTTTACCCTGATAACAGACACCTGTAGTGAACTTGTGTTGCGTTACAAATGCATACACTTAAAGGATATACAGCCCCAGCAAGGTTAATCCATCACTTTTGTCAATTGACGTGATCAAACCCTATCTGAACCTGGCCCGGTCTGGTGGGTCATTGTTTTGGTTCGGGTATCCAGGTTCTAGGGGAAACCTAGAAACCTTTTCACTCCTTGATAGTCTCTTTGCCTTCGTTTCCTCATCCATTAGGAATGTATAGAAAGTGAGGATGACTTTGTGACATTATAGAAAAAAAGAGAGAGTGGTGGAAACCTGAATGATCACTCACATGTGAGCATAGGCTGAGGGGATGGCCAGTGGGAACAGGGCCAATGTCATGCCCAGGTCACTGATGGCCAAGTTAACCACAAAGAACTCTGCTGGCTTCAAGGAAGACTTCTTTCTATAGGCCACGAACAGCAGTATCCCATTACCCAACACTGACAGCACACCTGGATGACAGAGAGATATAAGGATTGGATTTGAAGGAACAGATAAAGTAAAGTTAGAGAAAGAAAAGAAAAAAAAAATGGCTTACCAAAAATGGTGTAGAGAGTGGCCATGAGGAAGTCATTGTCTTTGGATATTCTGGACACGAGCAGAAATGTTTCGGAGGCATTTCCCATCTAGAAGAGGAAGAGAAAAACAGACAGGTTATGTTTTTCACCTTCAGGCAATTTGATAAATGAACAAAACAACTTTCTAAAATTAACATCCTCTTTACCTCAGAGAAGAGTAAACACATAGTGACTGGCTGAGACCACAGCCAACAAATCCTGTGCATCTCTGTCTTCAATGACTCTGTGATCAATGATCGAATCTCTTCCTACAAGTTAAAAATAGACAACAAGTAGCACTCCTCCCTGCCACTGGTCAGCTCTTTCACCAATCAATTAACAATGTCCGCCTCCTTCTCCCTGTATAATTTGATACAGTCTTGTCAGGGTTCAAAAATACAAAGTCCAAGCTCAAAAGCTGGAAACAAAGAGAGAGGAAGACGAGGACCTAATACACAGGGGCTGATTAACAGATGGGACACAGGTGAAACACAGAAAGAGGGTGGGGAAATAGACAAAAGGAGGAAATAGCAAGTGAAAAATGACACATGAGGACAGAACTTCAAAATAAAATAGGAAATAACTGAACCACAAATTCAAACCATGACTAGTTCCATGAACAGCTCCGGTACTAGGCGGGTATTTGCATTCATAGCATGACCTGCTGCCATTACAGTATGCACTGTGGCCAAGTGGAACTGCTGAGGCAATCTTTTTAAGGGAATTTATGGGCGGAGATAACATGAAAATGTATTCATAGCCTTTCTATTTACTCAGTGACTTCACCTCATCTTACAGATTAAAGGCAGCCAACAAAGGGAAGAGACAAGTTGAGGCACCTGAGGGGAAAAGTTGAGCTTCTTGTGGATAAATCCGTATTAGCATAAACTTGGGAGATTATCTTCAAAGAGAACCAGAGGTGAGGAAATAATTGTTATATCATTCAGCGCGGACTTTCTATTAGAATTGTATTTGGCCTCAGTGAATGTAGCCGAGCTCGTAAGCAGATCAAATCCTGCACAGGTGTGTGTGAAAAAATGCTTTCCTGTCTTTGCAGGTGTGTGTTTATGGGGTTTGGGGGATTTATATCAATCTTTTACTGTGGAGTCGAAATAAATTATTTTGTTTTATCATTCATCAAAAATGACGACAATTCCCTTTCAAATGATATAAAACAGCATGAAACAGCTTCATTATGCAATTTAATTATTTCCCCATCAATTACCCCAAAGTGTTGCTTAATCACGGCTTGTGCTTCCTGCATCAGTCCACATCTTGTTTTGCTAAATGTGAAAATCATTATTATTGCATTATTACTGAATTCTTGCAGCAGCCTTTCACAGTTTCCCAGAGAACACCTTGTCTTGTGATGTTATTTTGTCTCCTTTTCGAATGTTTTTGTACACACAATTTACGAAATTATGATGAAAGAAAGCAACAAGCTGAAATGTGTTGGTCTGACTATAAAATTGGTCTGTACTAAAATTATTGCGTGTTGAACAGTTTTATAATGCTTTCTCAACCCTAGAATTATCCTTTATATAATCATGTGTTCCACACAAATGACGGTGGCTTCAAATTCAGAATAAGCATAATATTACAAAAAGTCAATGAAGGTGATGAGGTAAAACATTAAACATATAGTCTTTGTATAGTTTTCAGTTCAGTATATGTCAAAAAGGGATGAGCAAATGATCACATTCTCTTTTATTTACGTTTTACACAGCTTCCTTCCTGAGGCTGTAGGTGAAGTTGTTGTGTCGGAGCGCTCTGCTTCCCTTGTCAAGTGTTCCCACGGATGTTCAGTGGGGCAGAGGTCTGGTGAGGAGAGAACAGAGGGGATATGATGGCCCTGAGTGGAGCTTAAGATGTCACACCAGACAACGAGCACAACGGTGAGTTCCACAAATTGATGAAAGATTCAGTGTTTACTAACTAAGAATACACTGCATCCAAAAGTACAAGTTGTGATAAAAGTGTAGATATAATGACGAAAATTGGGTGTGATATGAGAACCACTAAATGAAAGTAAGGGTTCACAATGTGCCGGGGTAGTAAATACACACATGTATTTGTCTGTGTGTGTGTATTCACATGTAACTGAATATTACTGCAGGCAAAGTGTGTGGATGCATAAAGCATATAAAGTACCTCCTATGACTTTCTTTTCTCTAGTTTTATTCAGGCAGTAAGAATGAGGCAACAGTGTGGTCCTCTGCAGTTATTGGGAAGGTGCTGGGAGTTAACTGTTTTATTCAGTATTGAAGCACTGTTAGCATAATGTACTAAAGAGTTCACCTACAACATTATGTAACTTTTTTTTAATCTTAAATTAACAGATTCAAAGTCATGTTGATGGCGCAGTGTCGGGGTGTAGGGTGATTGTTGTCTCTGTCTCAGCCACTCTGCCTTCTGCTAATTTCTACATAATTTTGCTTTAAATATAAACAACAGTTATCTAAAGTTCTGAAGTTTGGTTGCAGTTTGGTATATTCCTGTTACACAATGCCCTGATAGAGTAAACATTATGCTGCTGTTCCAATACTCCAGATGACTTGTGTAGGCTGCAAGGTCATCCATCTTTATAACCTGCAATCCCACATTCCCCACGCTAACCTGCAGGAAACTTCAGCCTTCTGCCTCTTTTTCTCCTCTTGCTTTTCTTTTCAATATTTATTGCCTTTTCGGTAGCTCAGTAGCTCCAGAAGGGCATCTCATATTCTAAAATGAAAATAAAATAAAATAAAATATTACCTTGACTCCCCCCCCGGCCCTGTCCCTGTCCCTGAACATGAAATTCAAATTCCCAAAGATACAAAGACTGTAAATGTAGTAGTTTGGGGTAAATAATGGAGGGAAATGATTTCTATGTGCTTCACTTATGGGACCATTTATATGCAGATCAGAAGAACTGCAATCCAGGGTGAATTTCTTTTCAGGTTTTTTAAGGATTTTTTTCAGCCTTGTAAGACTTCACCTCACGGTGGGCTTATGAGCTCGTATTTCTAATCTTTTCA
>OMLP01027907.1:28308-49439 GCA_900302685.1 Spondyliosoma cantharus
GGAGAGGCTTCCTGGATGTCTCCTCAGTAATAACATCTTTATGTTTTTCCATACATTTATAATTACTGAAGGGGATTTTAGACTCAATCTTTCCTGAGCATCATGTTTTTTCATGTGTTTTCCCTTCATGACAGCTATTCGCTTGAGACTTGAGCTTAGTCATGCTTTTTACTGAGCTTCGGGAACCCATTTTAATTCAATTGCAAGATTTAAAAAAAGGATCAAAATCAGTGCAGCACATCTAGAGATTGTGTGTCTTTTATATATCCCCTGAGTACTTCTTCCATACTTAAGAGATTCAGGTTTCGTTTTGCTACTGGGCAAATGTAGCCTTGAGCCGCTAGCATCAGGTAGAGATGAGGAGTGAGATACAAGACCATACTTCTTTCTAACACCACATTCCCACACTTTTTCATGCTTGAACTGGTTGTGTTCAGCCCCAACTGATTTCAACTCAAGTCACATGAGGTGATGCAATTTATCTGAGTTTTATCTCACTAGAGAGCCACAAAAGGCCTAACACTATCCCTTCGATGTGTAAAATCAGTGGTGATCCCCTTTTTGTTTAAAGTGTTTTTTATTGACAGGGCTCGGACTCGAACCCTGGGCCACTGCAGTGAGGACAAAGCCTCTGCACACTGCATTTCAACATTTCAAGCTGTGTTTGTAGCGACAAAAACTGGGTGTTTAAAAGGAGACCTCAAGACATCTCCAGCTGTGTTTGTGTTAACCAAAGTAGTAGGTAACCATCTTTTTCTAACCCTAACCTGTCATGGTTATGGTTTCTGGTATATGTACTTCCTGTCTTATTTTGGTAGATTCATCATCGTGTGCCATGTTTTACTATCTACTTCCTGTCATTGTCTGTTTTCTCAACCTTTTTGATTGCCCTATTAGTTTCACCTGTCTCGTATTAGTCTTCCCTCCCTTGTGTAAGTCCTTGTCTTTCCCTCTCTCTTTGTCAGTTTGTTCCCATTGTCTCATGTTGCTCCTTGTGTTTTCTGCCCTTGTGGTTTTGGTTCCAGCCTCTGTTCCAGAGCTTCTGGTTTGTACTTCTTTTGTTTTTTCTACTTCTCTTTAGTTCATTTTGGATTTGGCCCAGCCTTTTTATTGTCAGTTTTGTTGCTTATAATTTGGATTTGAATTTTGGACAACAGCTTTTGTTTTGTTTCTTTTTGTTCTCAGCCTGCCTGCCACTGTGTGTCTTGTGTTTGGGTCCTCATCATTTTTGCAAACTTTAACAGTAAGAAGTGACCAAGACTGAGGGGAAAAAACAGGCTCAGGATACACAGGAAAGTGATTAAGTAATGGAACACAGATGAGCAGCAAGTGGGAGTAAAAGTAAAACTACCAAAATAAAACAGGATATAACTAAAACAAAAATCTGTGCTGTAACCAAGTGGCTTTTGTGTCTAAAACTAACCTAATATAAGCACAGCACTCTCACAACATAGAATTGAAACTAAATCTGAAAAAAATGTAAAGTTTCAACAGCTGAGGCTTGCAGAAAAGTGCATTCCCATTGGGTTGGGGATGCCAAGATTTGAACAGAGAGGAACGTCTTGGTGTCAGCACTGCTTGCTATATCTTAGAGAGGTGTCTGTCAAAAACAGACTTAAAATGGCTGTGGCTCAGGGGCAGAGCCAGCGTCTTGTTATCGAAAAGTGTCCTTGGGTAATATACTGAACCCCAAACTGCTCCTGATGTGCTGGTCGGCACCTTGCATGGCAGCCACCACCATCAGTGTATGAATGTATGTGTGAATTACTGTAAGTCGCTTTGGAAAAAAGTGTCTGCTAAATACCCTAAATGTAAATGTAAATGACTATGCGCCTGCATGCATGTCTATGTCTATACACCATGGCCACTTCCCCTTCTACTGTATGCTCTCCTCTCAGTAATACCAGGGGTACAAGGGGCAAGACTGGATTAACCATCTACCAGACAGGATGAAGACGAGAGGGAAAATGAGAGAGCGGCAGAGGAGGGAGGCAGGGTTAGAGGGAGAAACCTTTGCTCAGCCCCATCGGACTGACAGGGGAGAAGAAGTGCTTTACAGAGTGAGGGGAAGTCATAAAGTCACTGCCAGCATATAGCTGAATGGTGGAATTTGGGCTAATCATTGTAGAATACGTCTGACAACTTAAGCCTCGCTGTCATACAAACAGAACTTGCAGTCTTCACACAAACAGACACATGCAGACAGAAAGGAACAGGAATAGAGGGCAAAATTGTCAAGTAGAAAGAAGGAACCGGATTTAAAGAATGGGGCGCTAAAACGAATCGGCGAGGACAAGTGAAGGATGAGAGAAATCCTATAACAGAAACTGTCATGAGCACGGGGTTGAAAGCAGGATGATGGAGCTTAAACGTAAGACGAATGGAACAATGGGGCAATTCAGTGATACTGAAAACATTCTCCCTGCACACACTTATCATTGAACACCCTTGTGAAGTGCTAAGAGAATCAGAGTGGGATACAACCAAGAGTGTATTTTCTTTTGAACATATTCAGGAAACAGATTACTGTATTTTACACATACAGTCACCCCTTGAGTCTCCAGTACTGCAGTGTTTTATTTTCCCATATAAATTCCAACCAGACACCACCTTCACTGTCAGGCTGATTTCTTCTTTCACACGCAAAAGAAGCTCCCAGGCTTATTTTCCAATCCTCCTTCCTCTCGTCTTCTACAATATGGAGCATAACTTCTAATGACAGAAAGCTGCAATGGAATTAAACTAGCAAAGACATTTTAAATTTTAAATTTTAAATCTTTCAAGGTCTCCAGCTTGGGAATTGCAAATGATTGTAAGTGATGCAGAAATTATTATATGTGCAAGTGTTTTTTTTTTTTTATAACTTAAGTTACTTATATCAGCAACCAATCACACCCTCATTTCACATTAAAACAATCATTTATCTGGCCTGACAAACAGAAGTGATGTCACGATGGCAGAGGAGGATGGACCCAAATGCAGGACACAGCAGACAGGATGAAGTTTTATTCAGGATCATGGATATACAAGGAACAAGAATCCCCCCAGGGATAAATAAAGTATTCTGAATCTAAATCTGAATCAGGCAAACGCAACGGCAGGATAAGGTAAAGCCAACAGATGGCTCAACAAAGACTGAACTAAAGACTGGACTTAAACACAAACTAAACTAACAAATGGATGAGGTGAAGGTGGGGAGAATCAGAGAAATACAGGTAAAAGTAATGAATGAAAGAACACTAGGACCAGGAAGGGAGATGGGCTAAAGACGGAGGTGCAGTGCAATGTAATAATTTAATCATGACAATACTTAACAATAATTATTCATATAAAATCTAGTAAAGCAAATTGTTTTTTCGTATTGTTTTTTACCGATCATTAAAGTTTGGTCAAAGGTGAACACTGTCAACAAAATATTCAAAGCATGCTTGCAACCCCGTCTCCTGCAAAGTACATCTACAACAACTTAATACTAACACTAATCTGCTGGCTGAATATGAGAAATGCAATGTCTTTTATCTTTGATGTTCGTGACCCGGGTCATAAACATCTCTGTGTGGATATGAAAATATGGTTTAAAACATTCAATGAATATCAAAACCTCCATTGCTTCAAGTCAAAAGGTGACTTTTTCAGTATGTAACCAGGACCACAATCTTTTTTCTGAGCTCAATCAGATGCCCTAAACTGCCCAAACAAACTTACAAAGTGAATCATGCCTTGCTATTGTGTGGGGAAAAAAAAAGAAAAGTTTTTTAGTGTGAACATTTTCTGTTTGCAGTAAGAATTTGAAAACATGTTTATATCCACAGAATTTTTAGGAGTCAGGGTTGCATCAGGATCCACACACCCCGCTTTTAACACATGGCTCCAAGGCAGGTGTTTTTACTGCAGAGCACATAGAGAGGTGATGAGCAACTGTGCCTGTGTGCTGTCATCAAACCAGAGGCCACCATCCCTGACTACTGTGTGCATCTCGCTTAACCGACCAAACATTATGTCAAACACCTCCCTCTGGCTACAGCCATCTACAAACTGACCTGAGGTAAGGACACAGTCTCAGTGGGTGAGCTCATTCCATGTGTGGTTGAGTTTAGGCCATAAAAAAACAAAAAAGAAATCAGCCTAGCCACAGGACTATAATGTTTGCAGATAATGCTGCTGCAAACAAGTTTATGACCTGACCTCTACATCTGGAGGTGGAGTTAATAAGCAAGGCGAGAAGGCTGCCATGCCGGTGACCACAGTTTGAGACTTAATTTCAGCGCTTGTAAATGTGAAACCACTGGATACTTCGGTGAGTGAACATCTCCAGCTGTGTTTGTAGCAACCAAAGCGGAGATTGTAAGCCAAAGAACACGATCGTTTCCCATAATGCTAACCAGACCATAAACACAGCATTCTAATCTATTAAAACTTGGGTTGTAAAAAATAGTTATTGGACAAGAAGTAATTTTCACAATATTTGACAAAGATCACAATGTTTCATTTACCTCAACAATGTTCCAAGGCTTGCCCATGACATGATCATTGAAAAAAAATAATTTGTTCTTCCACAGTATGGCATGTGGATCTAAGATTAAACAGTGCATCATTTTGTTACACTGTCACGGATTTTGACAGAATCTCATTTATGATTATTTCTCCATGTGTCATTTCTCTGCTACATTAAGCCAAGACATTGTGCGTGATTTGATGTTGTAATGCTGATCATCTGATTCATTGCCAGAAGCCATCACTCATCCAGATGGATTAGATCCTCTTTGATCAAAGCCCATGACTGAGCATTCGTATTTTTTTTATAAGCAGAAGCCCTATCTCCAACATGCAGCGGGTGTACAGAAGTAAGTACTGTATAATGTTACTAGATAACAGTCCTGTAGAAATAATAATTTACAGTTTCCATTGTAACTTGAAATAAAGTGGAGTACAAACACCTTTAAACTCTTTTTAACCACTTGTCTGTTGAATATTGTTTGCTCATAGCTTTACACTGTCGTACATCTCACAGCACAATTTATGGAGCACAAGGTTTTATAATCTGAAACCACAGAAGTTTCAAGGTTCACTTTATTTTCATTATGCTGCAGTGTTGTCCAAGGATTGTTGTAGTTCTCTGGAGTAGAGTGGAGTACAGAGAAAGATTCTCACAGTCTGAGGAAAGAAGCTGCCTCCCAGGCCCCTTGCCTCAACCTCTTAGCCCTACCCCTCCATCTGGGCTAGATAATTCATAGAATTAAAAGAAAGAGTAAGAGTTCTTGCTGTGGGACTAAACCAGAGACCAGGGATTAAAACATTGTTTCACCACCTCTTCACAATGCATCCTCCAAACAACTGTTTGCTCCCTTGTTTCCAAAGCACAGGGGCCACCAAACAAAAGCACAAAATGTAATTCATTCTTGTAGCTTCTTTAAGAAATAACCAAATGGATGTTTTATTTTGTGCACGGATTCAAAAGGCAGAGGGGGTTCAGAGCTACATGGCCAAAACAGCAAGACTTTGCTGTTGATACGGGTTTGCTGTTGATACGGGTTGATACAACTGCTGTGCTCACAAGAAGAGGCTCTACGCTCAACCAGTCCTCACATACCCGAAATATAACCTGACCCGTAAAAATGTGAGTTTGACAAGATAGGTGTAATATAATCAAATTTTGATCAAGCCGAACAACTGCGTCTTGTGTCAGCTCGGAGGTGTGAAATGGTTTTCTGACCAAGTGCGGGTGTTACATTACTCCAGCATGGATTCGATTTTCAAGTCTGGAGACAGAAAGACTGTCTGTTGACTGAAGTTTGGCTGGCGATCCATACCTGGACAAAACATGACTGCAGATATTAGTCAATCGACAGCAGAGAGGTGTGAACTGTAAACTAGAGAGTACGCACACTCAACACAAGAGCAAGTTCTCTGTTTTATGCAGAGCCGGGCACTCAATGAGCCATTACGCTTCTAGTTAGACTAATGAATAATGATTCAAAATCTACAGTGACCTAAACCGGGCTTGAAGTAAGAGCCAGCCCTCTGGAGGGGTGAACACACATTGCTCTCCAAATCGGCTCATTTGAAGGCGCAAGTGAGCCTGAGCTTCATTGTTTTATTAGCACACAGTACACTGTGAAAGGGGAGCGGATATCAGGTAAGTTATTTTCTTTCCCAATACTAGAGAGACGAATGGGTGAAAAAGAGAACAGAAACAAACTGCGAGGGATGCATCTCAACAGCTGAGCGGATTCTGGGCTGAAAGAAAGGATACAGTGGGAACCAATTATAGTAAATAAGCATGATTATGTAAACAGGACATGAGTGATTATCTCGCTTCCCCCAGATATTGCTGATGAGAAAGATCCGGAAGACTGAAAATATCTTTTTTTTTCCTCTCCTTTTTTCTCTCAACCTTTCATTATTTCTTCCTCAGTCTTCGACAATCAAAACCCATTTCTCATCCCAAACAGTGTCACCCAGGACACCAATGCATGTTTTTGCTGTCCTGTAGCAAAGATGAAAATAGCCACTCCTCTCCTTCACAGTGGGCGACACAGCAAGTCATTTCAGTTTTTTGAATGGTGACCTGAGCTCACAACATTGTAAGAGTTTGTAGAACCCAGCAGGGGAGTCAGAAACCAAATAATAAGAGTGTAATGAATATCCTGACTCACAGTAAGTGACACGGCCAGTCTACTTCAGTCTGTTTTCGAAATTGTATTGTTGCCAGTTAGCGTCGGCAGTGGTATTTACTACGTTGGCTGTGAGTCAAATTTCAGGCTCGGTTCTGAAAACCGCACTTCAACAATTACGTGCATCCATTTTTGATGACGAAGTGGAATGTAAACCACCCCAAATGTCCCCAAAAGCTCGCTATCTTCATTCCTCAACTCAGCTCCTCCTGTCACAAGTTGGTACTTCGTGAGGGAACGAAGAAGGAGGAAAAGTGAAAATGCTTTTAGATCCACCCCATCTCCCTTCTCGCCTTCCACTGGCCCCATGTTCTCATCTTTCACCCCTCTGTTCTCCCTAAGGGTATTCATTTGTCTAGCCACCCATTTTAATCTTCTTTCGCCAACAAACTTTCCTTCTCTCTATTTTCTCTCCCCAGTTTCATTTCTTCTGCCCTGAAAGCAGAGTACACAGTTTTGCCTTTTGCAATGCCTCAACAGTTTATGTACATCTCAATCTATCTGCTTGTTTGATGGACCCAAGAGCTCAACACACTGCAACTAAAATAAAACCACATGCATGTAGATAAAAGACAAACAAATTAAGAAAACATCTTCACCAATTTGACAAGACATCATGTCGAAGAAACGGCACAAATAGAGAAAACAGGTGACATCAAAAGGGATGCACACCCATACACAGCTGGAACCTAGCCTCGGGAAAGTGTGCCTTTCAATTTAAAATAGTGGCCAAACCGTGTAGTTACAACATCGCACGGCACATGCAGGCCCAAAAAGGTATTTTCTCCTCAGCTAACAGTGTGAGAAAAACAGCCGTAAAATGATTGACCATTTTTTTTGCCCCTGCGAAATGTCTCATTTACATTGATTTATTCGATCCAATAACATTTAAATGATCTAGTCTAAGAGAGCCGCCATTCTAGTTAGCTGAGGGCTGAGCCAGCGCAGGTCTGTATATATAATCTGCTCACAGATAGCCGCCTTCAAAAATGTACTTATAAGTGATTTTTTTCAGTTTTCATCTGTGCTACTTTAACTGAGTGATTTGTGGTTGGCTGTAAATCAAATGAGCCTTTAAATATGAGTTTTAAATCGGAAATTTCAAAGGACTCAGGGCCAAACCATCTCTAACATACAGTATATAGAAAAATAATCAAATCTGATCTTGTTAGAACAAATTGTTCCAGCAATTGAAAACCTCTGTATCTATTTAACAATCAAAAACAACACCCCAACAGTGTCCACCTGCCTAATACACCACAAAAACACATGTTTTCAGTTCTGTCAGTCTAGTTTATCTTCTTTATTGTTTGGTTGCTGCAATGCTATTCGGATTCCCATGTTGCTTCCTGAAAAACTTAAAAAAGAGCATTTTTACTGGTTACAGGGGTTTTTCCGTGCATATTCAACAAAGAAACCCCAGGAGGGAAACCAGAAAACCTGACAACATTTCTCTGTAATCCAATGGATCCTGGAGATAACCTGACAATCATCTTTTCCTGTACACATTTAACCCACTGACATGCCTTCTGTAATTCACCTCATGAAAAGAGGGGCGACGCACTGCCTGTCAATCTCATGAATACCAATGTGGTGTAATCTCGCTTTGCCTCAGCGGTTGAAGAGGTAGAAAATGACCAGACAAAATGGGCCTTAAATAATTGAAGACGCGAGCATGAGCAGGGTGTCACCACAGTTCCCCTCTCAGTCGACGTGAAGGAACATGGAGATAATAGCGATTACGTAACTGTAACTGTGAGTTCAGGGCCAAGAAATGCTGGCAAATGCATTTTTATTTTGAGTCTTAGATTAATATGTATCTTCCAGTCAGAGGGAGGGTTGTGTGTTAGCTTCCTCTTCTTCTTCAAACACTCTTCTCATCTTCCACTCATCAAACAATTTAGCCAACATCTCCCCTTTTAATCCAAACATTTACCCTGGCTTACATAAATCCCATGTGTTGCAGTCATCTCTTGCACTCCCCACATGCCCAGCCGCTCCTTCGTTCATACATCCATCTGTTCACCTCCTCGCCTCCTCAACGAACGCCCCTCAAACATGTTGAAACATCAACATCCTCCCTCTGTGCTTTTAGCTTGTCTTTAATAGGAAAAGTTGACTCCGATGTCTCATCCCTCACCCTTCCATCTGTTCACCTCAACAGAACAACAGAAACCTCAGACATTTCCATATCTCGGAAAGGGGATTCGTCTTTGTGACACGCAGACATGGTGGATAAATGTGTGTTTCAAAAACAAACAGGTCGCACTTTGGACTTCATTACTCAAAAGAATGAGCAAAAGTTTCTGATCGTTTACATTGAAAAGTTTGGGCACTACATCACTCAGGACTTACAAGATCTGTCACGAGTTTGTGATGAAGGGACAACAAACATTCTTTCTCCTCCATACATCACCCCCCTTATCCTTCCCATTTACACCCTCTCCATTCCAGCCTCTGCCCTAACGGGAGCTTTGAGGGGCGCCAGTGTCTCACAGTATACATATGATTAATTTCCTGTGTTTACATCTCAATATGGTAAATGCGTTGTATACGGAGGAGCAAAAACATTTCACTTTGATGGGCAATTTTCCATCAAGCCACCATAGGCAGCGTGTGTCTCAACAACAAGCATGTGTTGGATAAACAGCGAACCTCAAACCTGAATCTTAATACATGCCGAAAAAGAACTGCATGCAGAGAAAGACGATGAACAAACAAATAAATCAGTCACACAGATGAGGTGAGGAGACAACCACGACAAGTGAGAATTGCTTGTGTATCTCAAAAATATGTTGACAGCTCGTAAAAAAATATCAAGTCAAATCTGGCTGGTATAACCATAAACATCTATGCAAAAAATCCTGGGACTCATGATAAAACAAATCTTAAACATCAATAGTGAAAAAAGACTCATTCCACACAGTGAATCGTGGGTAGAATACTGGGATCATCACACACGTAAAACATCATTGAGGAGGTCGGCGTTTTCTCTCTCTTTAAAACAATGTTTCAGTATTTTTCAGGTTTTTTCCTCTATTCTGGTCTCCTAATTGTGCATAAATTGTCACATTTGTAGTTAATTCTCAAGCCTTGCCTCAAAACATCCCTGTTGAGCTTTGCATCAGTCAGATTGGGATCTGGGAAACTTTGCGGCCAGGTCGCAGGTAGCCCCGTCAGACTTCTGTAAGTTTTTGTTTCTAATCTTTTTTTTGGCTTTAGCGCTGAAACCAATATTGCCTCTGACAGAAATACATTCATCAGCATTGGCAGGTTTCAGATTAAGGATAGTGGACTTTGTGACAATCACTGCCAACGGCATCTCTCTATCACCCAACCTGACCAGCTGGAGGGAGCAGAGAAAGCAAGTCAAGATAAGGGCCAATGCTAATCCTGCAATGCACCTTGGATTTCAGGCTGCTCCTCTCTGATGATCTGTCACGGGAAAATTAAATGGATGAAGTGGGACTCAACGGGACATCAGAGACTGTTGTGTGCATACCTTTACAGAGACCTATCTCAACCACAACATCCTGGATCAAATTGTTGCACTCAAAAGGCTTTCAGAGTGTAGAGCGGGGAGAGGTAAACACCATCCATCAACTTTGACTGCATTTGAGCATACACGTAGTCCACCTCTCCCCGTCCCAGTCTCTGAACGGCTGCTGATTGCAACAATCTCGGTTGTTGTGGTGGAGACGGTGCTCTGTAAAGATGTGCACAACTGTCTCTGATGGTTGGTCACAGGAAAATTAAATGAAGGAGTTGGGACTCAACAGCTGAATGGGGGAATTTGAATTTAAGACATATGCCCACAAGATGATTATCACAACTGCTTTGGAAGCCAATTTTTGGTCCAGTACCCCACCTCCAGAAGATACGACGTGATTTGCATATTCATCGATTCTGGATTTTAGAGCAGGCCACAATGTATTTCCAACAGCTTCAAATCTGTCTTGCCTCCCCCTCATCTCATGGCGACCTCTATCCTGACCGTCGTTTATTAGAATGGACTTGAAAGCTTTTTATACCCCATAAATTCTCCCACTGCTTATGCTCTTGTCAAAAGTTTCAAGTGGTGAAACTGTAGTTAAGGTGAAACAAAGGAGACAAAAGTCTATGAAAGTGGTTCTTAAAAATAAACAAGCCTCAGCCTACAGCAAAAATATGGTCACAGAATGTCTGATGGACTTCACAGCTACATCTTTGGCACTGTCCTTGAGCCAAATGCCAGCCTGCAGTTTCATAAAGCCAAACCTGTTTGGGGTTCACTGTATCATATCCGCTAATCCCTCACCTGAATTGAATTACATAAGCAAATCGCCACAACATACAATACATGTATGCGTAGCCACAAAGCCAACAAAAAGCAGCTGTCAGAGCAGCGATAATCACCCAACAGGGTGGGTGTGGAGAATTAAAATACGGCATGTCTGCAGCTCAGGTTAGTGATCTTCTTAGTAGCCTCACATTGAGAGGGAAAGAGGGTGAGGAGAAGACAGCGAGAATAGAAAAAAAAGACAGGAAGGTTAAGACAGCTTGTCTGTGCTCCTGTTTCTGGCATGTGGCTGACGGTACCCCAGCCAGAGCTCTTATTCTCTTAGCTGGCATGCGGAGTCTTTAGTGACAACAAAGCTCTCTGGAAGTGAGTTTCACTACTGACAGTATATAAACAACACTGATGTAGCAGCACGCTAGGGCAAGATTAGATGGTAGGTTCAACAGCTAGACGGGACTGAGCCAAATCGAAAGACGGGTGCGTGACCTCAGAGGGCAGATGGACAGACCGAGGGACGGACGCACACCAACACTGTCAGACAGGAAATGTGTGCTCGCAATATTCTAAAAAACAAGTCAATAGTTTTCAACCCCTGAAGCCAAGTATAATCGATGTATCCGTCATCTATCATTGTCAATTTAGGATTCATGAAGAGAGCGACTTGTTCCTAATCAAAGCGTGTCCCATTACTAATCAGATATGTGAACTTTGCACATGCTTGTTATGACCTAGCATACTCCGAGGGGCTTTTTATCACTCATCACACTCTTTTTACTGCAGTATGAGTATGAGTACTGAGTATTTGAATGTCGTTTACTCTTGTTTGCTCATGTGCGGCAATCACTGTCAAATTATGCAAGTGTGATTAAACCAATTTACAAGCGGTTGATGGTTCACAATGAATTTGAATGTTTTTTTATGTGGCATGTATTTTCTTTCTTTCTCTCTCAAAGGTACCTTCGAGGTTTCTTCCCTCCATATGCTGCCGGTAAATTAGCCATGGTAAACTACGCTAACATGATTAGCTCTCACGCCATGCACATTAACATGGATGGAACACTTATGTAATAGATATTGAAAGCATATAAAATGTCTCAAATGCAAATCATAAATCTTGATTATCTCAAACCTTGTGGGACCGTGAGAGAGCAGCGTCCTCATCAGAGTGGAATTAATAGCTTCGTTCAAATAATGAAGTTCTATCACTCACATAAAAGAGTAAATATGCCCCCTGTCACCACAGATGAGACCTTTACATAAACAACTGTAGTGCATGCTATTTCCCACAAACCAATTGTGAAGCTTGCAGGCTGTAGAAATAAATGAATTGCAGTAAGGGGTCTCTTGCTCTTAATCAAATACTAATAAAGAGGGCAGCAGAAGGATCTAGATTTAATACAGAGTAATAGCTAAATGTCAGTTCCTTCGTCCTGATTAAGTGCTTTGTGAAAGAGAAACTGGTTCTACAGCACATCAAAGACAACATCCCTGCCATCCTGGACCATCACCAATATTCTTTTGCACAACAAACAGATCCACAGAGGATGCCCTATCCACTGCCCTCCACTCAGTCTTCACACACTTCACATTTGAGAACAGCTACGTCGGTTGCTGTGTGTGAATCTCAGTGCAGCATTCAGTACAATCTGATTCATGAAGCTGACTGGAAAACTTAACACTTGTCACACCTCTTCTACTTTAGTGTTTAACATCGGAGCCCCCCAGGGCTGTGTGCTCAGCCCTCTCGTTTTCGCACTTTACACCCATGACTGCACTCCCAGACAATAAGAGAACTCTATTGAGAAGTATGCAGATGATGAGTTCATACTGACTGCACCAAATTGTACGAATTTTTCAGAACTGTGTGCTAGCGTTACGACAGTAACACCATTGGGTGATATGTTTCTCAGTTTGGCTGTGATAAAGCCGACAATTAGCTCTTGGGGGAAGGGTCATTAAACCACCATCTCTGGCTTTTCTATTTAAAATGCGTTTTGGTTAGTCTCCTCTCTGATAACAGTATACATTGATTTGTTGTCACTGTTACGCACATTCTTGGTCTCGTTCTTGTTTGCTTCCTCTGAAATAATTATCATTACTGTTGGTGGAGAACTGTGCCTGTATTTCATTATGTAATTCATTTTTAACTTCACCTTTTAGCAGAAAAATGTAATCAAGATGTGTGTGTGTGTGTGTGTGTGTGTGTGTTGGTTTCATGTATATGCAGTGACACTGAATCTCTGCTAGATTATTATTCAAATGGTGACTTTTAATTTTAGGAAGTGGCCGTAACACAAACAAATTGATTATCCAAGCAGTGAAGCTGGAAGTGATTTTTCGAGGTGGAAAGAGAGGCTTAAATGTCATTTAATTCCAAACAAGTCTCTCCTTTTGTAGAATGTTTTTCTTGGCAATCTCTCTAAAGACTTGGCTGACATTCAAAAAATACAATAGAACAAAGATCACTCACCCTGCTGACAATGTAGAAATGTTTCATCTCTTTGTATAAAACGTACTTACACAGTTGCAATTTCACTCTCTCAAGTGCTGCATGCCATAAGTAGGCATTTTTCTTGTATTCAAGATACTTGTAGTGGAATCAGCTTTGAAAAAGTCATTCAAAAGGTGTCCAAAGTGTGCAAAAGTGTTAAAGATGTGGCCTTACCCCATATGTTCAGACTTTAACTTTACATAATTTCATGCGTAATTCACTGAATACAGTATGAAAGTTTTGCCTGCAGCTATTCTGTCTCTAATTGCGCCCGCTATAAGCACAACATTCACTTCACATTCATTCAGAGATTTTGTTCCCCACCCCATGTGTATTCTCTTTCACAGCCTATTAACCACTGTCACACAAAGTAAAAGTGGTTTTGCTTTAAGTAAATCAGTGACTTAATTAAATCTCCAAATACATTTTCATATTATAATTGAAACAGCTCATCCCTGAAAAATATTGGCATTCTTGGACGTTTTCATGCACACATAAAACAGTTGAAAAACAAAAAACAAACATTGAATGCTAGGGGTGTAACGGGTCCGTGTACTTTCCGGCCATTCGACTTTTGTTTTGAGGTCGACAATCGGAAAACGGATAATGAGTCGTTTCCCGTTTTTTGCTTCAAAATAAGAGAACAAAAAACGGAGAATGACTCGTATCCCGTTATTCGTTTTAAAATCGGAAACCGAAAAACGGAAAATGACTCATTGACTGATATTAGATACTGTGTTCATGAATGGGAATCGGGAATGAAATAACAGTGCCATTTTTCATTCCAGATTTTGCCGTACGTCTTTTTTAATGACCTGGAAGGCACCCTGTTATGCCGCGAAAACACTTGATCTGATCCTTAGACCAGCGTAGTTCAGGAGGTGATGTCAGTGTCATGTCTTTATCTGAATATTCAGAGTTTATAACAGCCAGGAGGTCAAGTGGGATGTCCTGTGATGATATAGCCGCAGCACTGAGTGACCACTTTGGCCTCCTGCAAGGCTTTTCCGAGAGGAATGAGCCAGCGGTGCTCTGAGCAGGGACTCGGCGTGAAAGATTTCTGCCCAGACAGTCGACTGGAAGGCGGTCAAAATCGTTGCGGCAAAATCTGGACATAATGACTTCCGGGTCATTAAATATTTGTCGTCCAGATTTAAATTTGTCTTCCAGATTTTGCTGTGGCGCCACAGGACATCCCACTTGACCTCCTGACTGTTATAAACTCTGAATATTCAGATAAAGACATGACACTGAAATCGCCTCCTGAACTACGCTGGTCTAATCAGATCAGATCAAGTGTTTTCGCAGCATAACACGGTGCCTTCCGGGACATTAAAAAATGAAAAATGGCACTGTTATTTCATTCCCGATTCCCATTCATGAACACAGTATCTAATATCAGTCAACGAGTTGTTTTCCGTTTTTCGGTTTCCGATTTTAAAATGAATAACGGGATACGAGCCATTTTTCGTTTTTCGTTCTCTTATCTTGAAGCGAAAACGGGAAATGACTCGTTATCCGTTTTCCGATTGTCGACTTCAAAACGAAAGTCGAATTGCCGCAAAGTACACGGACCGTAACGATACACAAAAATCATGGTTGGATTTGTACCTCGGTTTTGAGGTCATGGTTCAGTTCATTTTCGGTACAGTGTGGGAACAAAATGCAAAACATAAATTTGCTTGTTGTGTATTCAGAACTTTTGTAAACCACCAATTTAATGTAACATACAAAATATGAAAATAAAAAAAAATACAATACTGTTGTAAAGTTAATAAATTATTCTCAAATAAACAAAAAATATATGAAATAAGCTTTCCAATGAATAAAATATTCTCAAACAAAAACTATATGAAATATTATAAAAAATAAATTCCTCACAGCTTGTTAAAGGCTTTTAACAAAACTTTTCCACAAGTAAAGTGCAGCACTAACAGTTTCAGCATGTAGTTCTGTTCAGTTTTACTCAACCTTCATATTTTTTGCCAGAAAGATGAACTTGTCCACATTGACTCAGTTAATGTGAGTACAAGCTTTTGTTACGAAGATATAAGGACGACAATGTGCACTTTTGGACGATTTATTGACAGTCGCGTTTTTTTGAACAGGCATCAACATAGTCACCTACGCTGTCACTGTGTGCTCTGTAGCGCTCGTCAAACTGTGGTTTGCAGTGGTCCGGCATCTCCATCTCGAATAGTAGCGTTCAAGCCACGTCAAAATGAATATATATATACATGAATTTGATCGATGAGCAGGGCGTTTGTAATGTTTTTCCTGGTTAGCGGAGCCGAGGACCCCTCTCGAGACGGGATTCTCAAACCACACCTCCAGCACACCTGGGACCCTCACCAGTTAAAATGAACACCAGTTAAACGGTCACACCAGAAACATGTCTTTCTCCATTGCAATATTTAACCAGGAAGCCGAAGTGTTCCCAAGCAGGAGACTTTAGCGACAAGGGACGGTCTTCGAGCTCTGGTTTTCTCGCTAGCGTTAGCAATGACGTAAACGGGCTGCACGTGTAGCTGCAGGCGGAAAATGAACACACGCAACTTCTGTTCTGGGAACTCACCCATGCACAGCCCTGTACTGAGCCGAACGTCCTGTACTGAAACGGTTCAATACAAATACATGTATTGTTACAATCCTATTGAATGCTGATGCTATGGCTGTACGGATGGAAGTTTTAGTCTGTTGGTCAGTTCAATTTATCAACGACAACTTTATGAATTGTCATGATATTTTTATCAATCCTTTAATGCCACCATGAGGTTCATATTCATGGTTCAAAGTGAAATACCTCCAAAATTATTTTATGGATTGCCTTAATCTTGTTGTATACTCTGTTGATTACTAAAATGTTTAGCATCATCAGATCAAACTTTTATTTTATTACTGCAAATGACATTCCCATCGATCTCAGCTTTAATTTGTGTTTATCGCTAATTAGCGACTGTTAGAATGCTAACACCTTACCAGCTAAATATTAGCATGCTAGCACATTTGTTAGCATTTAACTCAAAGATTATTGGCAGAAAGGGCATTTAATATTTAAAATTATGTTTTCATTGTCATGTGAAAATAAGAATCCTCCTCTTTTTCATTAACTCAGAATGAACCTTAAATGCTATAGAGATAACGGAGTCTTCCTCTGTCCCGCTGCAACTCCATGTTTCTTCGCCATTTTTGGGAGGGAAAACTTGAGTAGAGGGAGATTCACATGCAACCTCACTGCCAGATGCCAATAAATCCTACACACTGGACAAACTGCTTTAAATCGACATCTGATTAGATCAGTGGCGCATGTTGCGCCCCCTGCCACCCTCCTGCCCCAAGCTCAGGTCTCAGTTTGCTGGGTCACTGAGATGATGCTGTGCCCCAGGGGAGCCCCCAGCTTCAGCCCTGCACCAAGCCTGTCAGCTTTGATAAATGGAGGTTTACTTACGTTACAGTGCATTTTTGCACCATCTTCCATTTACATCCCTCCCATTTTCTCCTCTTTTTTTCTTCATTCTGATAATGCTTTACCTCTTATTGTCACTGTTACAATCTATTCTTTTAGAATCTTGTCTCAGTCTCAGTGAGGCTTTGGGGCACACAAATACGCTATAATTATGTATTATATCTGTGTGTTTTTCTTTTAAAATTGTTTCTATGAAGTACAGTACATGGCATGAAAAGAAGGGGCTGTCAGGCTAATTTTAAATGTTCTGATTGCATTAGAGACCCAGTGTTTTATATTCCATTACATCACATTTTCTTTCCAAAACTCCTTTTAGTGCCTCCATTATGTAAATATGTATCACTGTATCACATCTACTTTTACTGTGGCATAATAGGTCAGAAGGATTAGTCCTCATTTGATCATTATGTATATATACACACACACAAAATGGAAATGTACATCAAGATTACAAGATTCCTTTTTGATCAATTTCAGATAATTCAGTGAAATGTAAATATTCAGTGGGAGCTAGTCTGGTGTAGTGCATATGTGCAAGGTGAGAGTGTTTTGAGAGTGTTTTTGATGATTATGATCAAACTCTTCAAGGTCAACTATCTATATACCCTACCACTTAAGAGGTCATCAAAAAAATGTAATGTTTTCAATTAAAACTCTGTTATTGAACAAATTAGTTGGAAAATGAATAGAAAATGGAGCCATGACATTGACAAAGTTAGAAAAAATGTGTTTTAGGCTAATTTTGTCCTTCAAACGTTGCATGCCTCATAGAATCTCCCAATGAAACCAATGAAAGCCTTGCAGATGTTTTGCATCCCAGTATAAGTTGCAGTATAGAGAAATTTAACTCAATGCTCTCCAACGCATCTTGCACAAGAACGATTAGTTTGACGGCCACGTCTTATAAATTATTTAGTGAAGCTTCTACCCCACAACTCACTAGATTTGAGATTGAGTGACTTGTGCTGGTCACTCCATTATCAACAAAATACCAAATGACTGCTTCTGAGTGACAGCCTTCCTTATTCAAGATCTCTTTAAGCCTGTATAAGTCTCCCACCTTAACAGCACCAAAGCACCCCCAGACCATCACATTTCTTCCTTTATGATCCATACATCTCAAACTTATCTAAGTCATCTAACACTTCCAAGCTCCTTCCGCCCAATGTCTATGTTTTTACCCACCTTAATCTTTTTCTTTTATTGGCCAGTCTCAGATATAGCTATTTCTTTGCTGCTCTGCCTAGAAGGCCAGTATCCTGGAGTCACACCTTCACTGTTGAAACTGGTGTTTTGCAGGTATCATTTAAAGAAGCTGCCAGTTTAGGACCTGTAAGGTGTGTGTTTATCAAACGATAGACTCTTGTGTTTTTGTCCTCTTGCTCAGTTGTGCACCAAGGCCGTTGGAACCAGTTTGTCCTGTTTTGGGAAGAGAGTAGTACACATGAGATTGTTAGTTTCTTGGCAGTTTCTCTAATGGGGTAGCCGGAATGTCCCAGAACAACAATAAACTGAAGAAAGTTTCTGAGGAAAGTTCTGATTGCTTCTTAAATCAGCACAACAGATTGTCCAATTTTTTAAAATAAACAACTTAGATTGGCTAACACAATATGTCAGAGGAACACATGTGGTGATTGCTCAAAATGGGCCATCAGTATCTATCTATCTATCTATCTATCTATCTATCTATCTATCTATCTATCTATCTATCTATCTATCTATCTATCTATCTATCTATCTATCTATTTTGTTGAAGGTATTGTTGCATGCAAAGAAAACAAGCAGAGGCATTTGGAGACGAGAGAAGAGTGAGGCTCAGGTGATGTTTTATTCAGAGCAGTAGAACAGAGTGAGTGAGTGAAAGGGAGAACGGTCACACACAAAAAACAGGGATGACAGAAGGGCTCAAGGTGTGATTCTAACTATCAGTGATGGTCCAGTCATTTGGGTTCTGTATGTGTCTATCACTTGCTACCAGCATGCAGAGCAGATTGTGTCAGATACTATTGGCTTGATACTCAATGACTTGATTTACTGTTGAATAAACAGGAAGTGGATGAATCCTAGAGATTGGTCCTGATTGCTGGTTCCATTTCTGATGCATGCTCATGGTCTTGAAGCTGTGACACTATTTCCTACATTTCTTATAAAACTCGGAAATGAAAAACAACTGTCTATACTTACTTTTTTTTGCTATTTTATTAACTGTTCCTTTCACTTATTTAAATTACATTTCTGGAGGCTGGTTAAATCAGCTGTAGATAATTTACAGTGAAGAAGTAATGGCTTAAATGAACAGTTTAGCTGTTCTCTGGTTAATCTGATCTCAACAGCTTTTGTTTGTTTACATCCCAGGCAAATGTAATAAGGGATTCAATAGGATTTGATCATTTCTGTACTGGAATTAAATTTGACAAAGTCTTATCAAACCCCTAAATTATTACTTTCTTGCAAGGAACAATCGACAAAACAGTAAACACAAAATATAAAATAAGAAGGCATGTATGACCAGCTAGCTACATAACTGTAATGTCAGTGTCTCTAGAGGAATTTATGAGACTGCCAGTGGAAAATTCATTTGAACAAGTCTGTCAATGTTCTGTCAATGAGGAGACTAGCATAAGTGCAGTATTTCTTGTTTTAAAATCTCACTAAAAAAACACCTGGGATCACAAAGCAATAAAGAATGCTTCCAGACTGCATTTGTTCAGACCCACCTATAAAGAAGCAAGATAAGAAAAAGCATTTCCAAAACACACACATGCATTTCGGTCAAGACATATGACTAATTCTGGGCTAACCTTCATATTTGGACAAGTTGTCTGTCACTCAGAAACTGTATTTTGTGTTACAGAGGATGAAGTCTCAAGGGGCACACTGGGAAGACTATTATTCAGACTCTGCTGATGCCAGCCTCACCCATTCAATCACACTTAGCTCTCAAGGTTGTTTTCTTTGGAGCCACATATGCTACCATTGATCAAAGACCCAACCTTACTCTTCCAGAGCTTGTGCTCCTGTTAATCACATTTTCTGTGTCCCTTTCTGCTTTCCAGTGTCAAAGTAAAATAAAACAGAGTGCACAATGATATACACATACAAAGAAAATGGTAACTAAACTTCAAACGTAGTCTGACCAAGTAAGTTGGAAAGTGAAATAAGTTACATGGTTAGTTAACATTTTGATTTTTGCCTAGGTTTAGGCAACAAAGCTGCTTGGTTAAGTTTAGGTATCAAGATGTGGTTAGGTTTAGGAGGAGATCATAGTTTTGGTTTTAAAATATGTTACTTTAATGCTTGTCATACAATGACCTACAATCCCAAAGCATCAGTATTTGACAAGCTTGTCATACTGTGTTACCTGACTTCCTCCTTTGCTCCCATTATAATTATTCTGGCCACTAGCAGTCAAAGCCAATATCAGTATTGTTCATTTTTAACACCCTAAAACAATCAACCAGTGTTGCTGTTTATCTGGTAAATATGGGCTGGGTAAAATATGTAAACCTCAGTATTAAAGGGTACAGCTGAAGACTCACCTTTTAAAACTTGCTTCCCCTGATGATTTGTAATGCTTTTTTTTGTATTATTTGTTTTATGTGTACTTCATTTATATACTTCATTTTGTTGTTGTCTTTTCATTCCTATATTGCCTGTTGGCATTGACTGATGTTCTCTTTGTTATGTTTCTGTAAAGTGCCCTTGGGTGACCTGAAAGGCGCTTATAAATAAAATGTATTATTATTATTATTATTATACTTCAACCCAATGCCTGTATGTCTCTTTTATGTTTGTCAAATTTAAGAAGAAACCTTTGCAGTTTTCAGTATTTCATTCACATGACCGTTAAAGTAGAATTAATACAATCTCAGTGCAACTAAGAGTGCACTCCCCTATTGCTTTCTATGCCCTATTGAATATTAAAAATGTATTTTATTTGTCTGTTGAATTCAGAATAATATACAGTGCTGTGCTTGACCATTACTAAGACTTTAATATGAGGTTTAAAAGGTTGATACAGAAACAAAAATGCTAACACACTAGATATTGTTTGATAGAGCATAGACATTATCATTGCTTCCTCAAGTTGTGCAAGGTGCCTTGTCATCTGGTTAGATGATAGAGATCCGGTGCTCTGCACGAGGATGTCATCGAGAAGGAATTTATAAAAACAATATACAGTGGACCTTTAACTGTGAACTCCTGAACTGAGCAATGCTG
>OMLP01027907.1:49459-83356 GCA_900302685.1 Spondyliosoma cantharus
TGGAGAAACAAACTGATCAAATAAACACTTGTATAACAAGCCATGGAGCCATGAATAAGACTTTTGTCTGTTCATAGCAAGCAAACCTTTACTCTCTGAATCTTGTAACAGTAAAACTCAGTAAAACCACTAAAACTCTAACTTGACATTTCTACAATTACAGTTTTATTCAAAGGTTAAGCACACAGAATCTAGTGTGTTGCTGGTGGTTGATTTATCATTGGTCAGAACCAGGCAAGCTGTTTCCCCCCTTATCCAATCTTTATGCCAAGCTAAGATGGCTGCTGGCTCTATCATCTTATTTACCATATACGTTGAAGTGAGAGTGGCATCAATCTTCTCCCTAAACTCTTGACATTGAGCAAGTGATTTCCTTCGAACTTTCAGCCTTTTTCCATTCAGTGTAATGTTGGTGAGAGCTTGGTGTGTTATACTGCTTTGTTGGCTCCCATTGAAGGTTTAGGTTTTTAAAGGATTTTACAACACAAACGTGTCCTGAAAAAATATGCACCGTTTCTTCAACATTGAATAACAAAAGCTGTATGCATAAGTGAGAAGAGGCTGAGATGAAAACATTATAAGCAGAAACTCCACCCAGGAATTGTTATTATTATTACTATTATTATTATTATTATTATTGGCCCCCTAGCATAAGCTTTAGATAGCTTCTTTGGGGACCAGTTCACATGCATGGTCAATTCCTTATTTTCTTTCAAATGTATGTATATGCATGTGAATAAAATCAAAATCAAATCAATTATTATTATTATTATTATTATTATTATTTATTTTTTTTATCAGGCAATCTACTGTGTAATGGAGAAAAATAGGTGTCCCACCACAGGCTGTGGCTCTGTGGGCAGCTTCAATCCCCTCTAAGCTAACTGTATTGGTTTGCTGCTCAATTGAAATTAAACTACCAGTGTTTATCCACTGGGTGTATGCTAATGGTTGCACACACAAATGTGCTAATTTTACAGGCTAATTAAAAGTCTGTATTTTTTATCTAAATGTGGTACAACAAATTATGAAGGCTATTTTTTTGCATGCATTGGCACTTTTTCTCCATAATTTCATGTATTGCAATCCTACTGAGTTCAAAGGATTTCAGTCACTCAACACTGGAACTGTGCTTTAATGGATCATTATAACTACACCACACAAGAAGGAAACAAAAAAAGCCAAAAACACATTTTGGGTGTCATCATGTTGGTTGAAGTACCAATTTAGATTTAATCACAGATGTTAATTAGAAAGAAAAACAGTCTACAGCCATGCAGCGGCGTATGTCTTGGGATATAAAATGTTTTGTTTGTTTCGTTTTTTCATTTTCAAAGAGGACACTCATATTTCTGTCTTTGATGCTGGTCAAGTTTATGAAAGCTGTACAGTGTAACATCGAGATAATAATGAGCCATTGATCTGCGTGACCCACTTTGTTCCTGTTCAGTTCATATGAAGGGCCCACCATTTGTTTTGAGTGAACTAATGAGCACTAGTGTTCAATCTTCTAGATCAAAAAACAAGCTAATTCACATTTATTTCAAAAGAAAATGAACAGAATTATGTTTGTGCCAGCTTACGGTTTTAATCAGTGTCATAGCCACAGTTGAGAGCAGTAGGTCAAGAGTGGTTACCTACTAGTAGCTCAGAGCTTTTCATGTAGTAGCTAATTTCAAGTCTTTTGTATAGTCCATCAAACTGTTTTGTTACATGGTGTGAACCGTGAACCTTTCCACATAAAGTTCTAATTATCCCAGTCAACATTAATCAATGTCGCTGTGAGAAGAAGATGTGGCAGGAGTACTGAACTGTGCCACATGTGCAAGAAAGGAATGTTATTTTCTCATCTGTAACTGAAGGTTCAGTGGGCGAAGGCCAGACAGCAATGCCAGCTGACATTGATAATGGTAGCATGTTGTTGTTTTGTTGTGTAAGTTTAGTGTGTTAACATGCAAATGTAATGTTAGCTTATTATGACTCAACATACAGTACATCTGAGGCTAGCGGGAATGTCATTAGTTTCCCAGGTACATGCTCATGGCCATGGATGATGGCTGTAGATAAGGTGAAGGGATCAATATTATTATAGTTTATCTTTGAGGACCATGAATGTGTGTACCGCATTTTAAATTAATCCATCCAATAGTTGTTTTAGGAAAAATTCCCCCCTAAAGATTGTCAACCTCCTGGTGGTGCTAAAGGAAAAGCCAAGGGATCAAGTCTGTCTTAAGTCTGTAGGATTCTTCCTCTGGGGGACCATGAATGTCTGAGTGGTGAACTGACTGAAAGACCAACCTCTCTGGACCTGTGTTATAAGCATCACAAGACATATAAAGGAAAGTGGATACATTAGATTTTAGCTCAACTTTACTGTGCAAGTCAAGAAAAAATGATGTTATGTGTATATGTTTTATTCTAAACTGAATGCAACAATTTATTTCCCTGGATCAGAACCAGGCCTTATAGTAGTCTTTTTTATTGGACTGGGTATCGACCAGACATGACCAATCCACAATTAAACTCTTGATTATTGTCATTTAACAAAAAAGGTTTTTCGGCTATCAGTTAGCCTAATTCAGCCATGTAAACTAAATGTAGCCTATATAAAAATGTTCCCAATGGATACCAAAAGTGTTTGATACACCTTTATCTTTAACCGTTACTATTTCTTAGATACAGATCATTTTCCATCTTTCCTTCACCTTAACCAGTTAGTCTTTTTGTTTTGGCTAAACCTGACCGTACCTTATCCATACTGTAGCTGCTGCAGTACATGTGGATGTTACAGGAAAAATCTACTTAAAACACATTGGGAGTGAACATTCAAAATGTTAGGCAGTGAACATAATCCAAGAGTTTACAGTGTCATCCAACATCAGCACTGTGTCTGTTGAGTTGGTTGCATTTTCAAAGCACTGCAGGTCACTTTTGTCAGTGCAATTGCAGCGTGGGTGAGTCTCCAGAAAAATGAAATAGGACAGCCACAGTTTCCTTGTGTTGTAGACTAAATCAACTGTTTCTATGTTATGCAGTTTTCCAGTTAGTCTGAAAAAAAATAAATCTGGTGGTTAATCAGATGTGTACAGTGAGAGAGATGAAATAAAGGTTGTTCCATCGTGCTCTGGAGTCATTTGTTTGCAATGTCTGTAGGAAGTGCCACAGTGATTGATTGTGAGCAAAGGAAAACAAATGCACGCTAAAAGCCTTTGGAGAGATTCCACAAAGTGCTGGCACGATGCCAACGCTCACTCACTCATAAAGCTCCACCACTAATTTAATTTACGTCCAGCCAGAATGAAGGTGAAACACTCCACTCCTAACATCAAGATGCTGTTTTCTAACATGCAACAGTTGTTTGTGGCTGAGGGCTGGTCCAGATGAGGAAAAAAAAACCCCGACCCTTTCTCAACAACATGTCAATTACTCTGCAAGTCAGGCTACATTCAAGATATCAGGCTGAGAATTTGACATGAAAGGACATTGTCTTGTCTGGGCTGGTAATCACTGAGAGAGGGATTGATAGACAGACGGATCCTGCATCGATTCTCAGTGACAGCAGGAATTGAAGTAATTGTTAAATGTGGAAGGAACAGTTCCGAAAAATTAGTGTAAACGGTGGTGCAGCAAAAAAAAACCCATTCATTTCAGTGAGATCGCAGTGTTGCAAATTGTAATACCTTGTAGAGTGTACATTTACTGGGAAGTATCGTCGCGAAGAATTTTTTTTATATAACTACCCTGTTAACTTATACAATCCTACAGCAGCTAAAAAGCAGTTCAGCTGGCAGTCCAACAGTTCAGGGTTGCATTTCTTTACTTTTAACCTTATGATCAGTTATGTAGGGCTGCAACTAGCAGTTATTGTCATGATCAATAAATCTGCTGATTTATTTTACAAATAAACCAGTTAATCGTCTGTATAATGTAGAAAATAGGGAAAAACGTTGATCACAATTTTCCAGAGATGTCTTCAAATTCTTTTGTCTTGTCTTGACTCCTCATCATGAATGACAAAGAAAAGTGGCAAATCCTGATATTTCAGAAGCTGGAACCAGAAAATTCTCTAGTTTAGAAATAACTGAAACGATGATGATGAATCGATTAACAAAACAGTTACTGGCAACTGATTTCGGACAGATTGACTAATCAATTCAAGATTCAAGATTCAAGATTAATTTATTTGTCCTGAGGGAGATTTTTTTTCTTGGACCAAAGACAGCTGCATAACAATCCATATAATACAGTACATACATCAACAGACACAAGAAATAATTACAAGTACGAGTATGATTAATTGACTAATCATTGCAGCTCAACAGTTAAGTCAAAAGAAGACTCACAACTTCCTCTCCACACTATGCTAGACACACTCAACTTAGCTTTTACACAGCAGTGTTGGTCCAGTTTATGGGGAATACTCACATTATGACACAATATCCATTAAGCCTATATTTGTCCCATGCAGCCCACACACCAGTCTGCAGTCACTGGATCAGAGCGAACAGGTTAGATTCACTGGTAGCACCAGTACTCAGCAGTTTTTTCTGCTGTCAGTGTGTTGTGTTAAATTCAATTTTTATTTCCTATTGAGAGAGAGAGAGTTTCAAAGAATTTCCGTACCAGAGGAGTGTGGGAAGACTCTCTGTCTACCACCATGAAAGCAATATCAACAACCAAGTGCTTCCCTCAGACTGAGTGACTGGAAAGCATTCAAAATGCAACACAGAGTGCAAGAGCAGATACTGAGTCTGAAGCCACGCCAGAAAATCTGATAGACTGCGGTGCTAAGAGATAAATACTAGTGTCAGTAAGATTCATCCTCTGACCATAAATGTCTGTACATCATTTCATAGCAATATGACCAGTGGCTGTTGAGATATTTCCAGTTTGAACCAAAGTGATAGACAGACATTGCCTGGAGCACTACTGCTTGGGAAAAAATTCAAACTTAAAATGATACGGAAGAGACTGTAATAAATAACTTCACTTTTCCGTGGATTAAAAAAGTTTTAGCCCATCAGAAGAGGGGGAACTTCATGTAAAGGTGGAACTGATAGAGTGAAGTTCAGCTCACACAGATTAAAACGAGCCAGTTAAAATTCACAGTTATCTCACAATTATGAAGTTCACAGCCAAAAGGAATTAGCTTGTTCATGTTCATTTAGTATTTATTCTTCTCAGTTACACAGTCATATAACGTGTTACTAATAAGATTTCAGCAATATTATTTACTTACATTTAGTTTGTCCACTGACGCATCAACACCCTACCTCGTGGTCTGGGGTCCATGATGTCATGTACAAACTCGTTGCACTAACAGTGGCTCAAGCACAATCATATCCCTTTGAGCAGCTTTGTAATACAGCTAATATTACCTATTGAGGTTAACTTACGCCCAAGCAGCAAGCCCA
Source organism: Spondyliosoma cantharus (assembly GCA_900302685.1). Taxonomy (NCBI): domain Eukaryota; kingdom Metazoa; phylum Chordata; class Actinopteri; order Spariformes; family Sparidae; genus Spondyliosoma; species Spondyliosoma cantharus. The sequence goes on from OMLP01027907.1 coordinate 54,874, forward strand.
GTTGCAATGTTGTACGTCCATGAATTTCTGCGTCAGAGCTTCTGATGCTTCTTCAGAATTTAACCACCCATAGGGATCCAAATTGACAAAATGAAACATGAGCTCAGAGAAATCAGGAAACTCTTGACTCTCCGCCAAAGGTGGAGGTAATGGAGAGATGAACATGGGCTTCAAGGCATCTATGCGAAAGGGCCCAACAATTAATAATCTGATCATTGCCACATGATGCTAAATTCAGACCACTGTCAAACATAATATCTTTCAGGTTGAGTTTGAAAAAAATGGAATTGCAAAACTTTTCATGTGAATTTAGATGTATAATAAGACTGTTTCATTCTTTATCTTTTGGTCTCTCTCCCTCCCCTCCCCTCCCCTCTTCTTTATGAAACAGTTTTTCGGAGTGTAAACACATAACATCCATTCAGAGAAAGAAATCCAATTATTTAATTCAATACATACACTCTCATATTCTACTTCACATAATGACACTAGACCCAAGACTCTGTACTTCAGTCTGTTGCTTATGCCATAATGTAAATATAGCTGTGAGCAATCTTAACTACGCTGACTCAATCTGTCTTTGTCACTCTGTCTCACTGTGACACTTCACTAACCAGGCCATTTTCTGAAGGGTGCTCTCTCCCGACCATCTCTGTTTTACTCACTGCACTCTCAAGCCCCTCTACCCCTCTTCAGTGCTTCATTAATCATCTGCATCTAATCAACAGATGCCTCCTACGTCTGCCCTTAAAATTTTATCTCCACCTTTTATTGTCTTTTTAATCAGCAGCAGCCATATTGATTTTTTTCATAAATATTTTTTTCCATTAAAATCTTTTCTGACTACTCTTAGGTGTCCTATGAAAATGACTATTATTGCCTCGTGTATCATTATTCCTTTGCTGCAACAACACCACAAACACAAAACAAGAACAAAACTGAAAATATCTCGGATACAAACACCAACAGAGAAATCATATACACATAGAAGATCTAGAGTCTACACTCACTTATATGAGACCTGTGAGGCAGTAGGCACAGGTCAGCTTTGAGCTAAATGTTGACATCACATTGCTTACATGCTCACAATGACACTGCCAACATTTTGATGTTAAGCAGGTTGACAGTGTTCACCATCTTACTTTTACATGATAGCAATGCTAACATTTGTTTATTAGCACAAGCACTGAAGCCAAAAAATGTTAAAAAATCAGAGGGCTGGCAAAATTCTTACAAATCATCCTTAAGGGGGTGAATGCTTCCAGATATCATGGAAATCCATCCAGTGTTTTTTAAAGGTATACTATGTATGTATCTAATATGTACGACTCAACCTTTGTTATATATGTCAAACAATGATAAACCCAAAGGAAGTCTTCACGGTAATGGTGCGTTTCATTTGGTTATCAGTCTCTGCAAACAAGACTAAACTTAACATGAATATAACTTTGAAGCATTTCCTCGTCTGTGAATATTTTTGCCTGAGTTACATCAGCAATGACCGCAAGTTTGACTGCAGGATCCTTTGTCCAGTTGTCATACAGCTCTCTCTCTCTTCATTTCTCCTCCAGCTCCAGTCAGCCGTCAATTCAGTCAGGTTGATAGACAGAAGGGAAGATAAATCAACTTTTTCATCCCAAAAGTTAAAAAGTAATCTTTCATCGCCATAGAATCTGTTATGTTTTTTCTCCAGAGGCTCTGAGCAGCTGTAGTGGCTTGAACCCCACCTGGACCTCCAAAAACAACACCTGTCTGTTTTTTTTTTTGACAGAGGCAGAAGTTACATATTGTATGCTCAAGTTAATATACTTAAAGCCAAGAGGAAAAGTCAAAGTACCACTTAAATCTGTGAGATTCTTCTTGAAAGGATCAATATCTATAAAAATATCATGTCAGTCCATCTAATAATTATTGAGATTTCTGGTCAAAGTGGTGGACTGACCACTCATAGAGCTGCAAGCATGGCTAAAAAGTATATTTTCTAAATGATTGTGATGAAGAGATGATGATGTTTAAGAACGGAAATGAAAGAGGCCCAGGCTATCTGATATTATGATATTTTATAAACAAACAGGTTTCCTAGCAGTGCAGCAGTATAAGTGACCCATCTGGGCGACGCGACCACATAAACAAACTCTCTGCCCCTTATTATATTGTGTTTATTTTAGTCTTCCAACACGTTTACACTCAGTTCCTTTCCTGTTTTGCAATCGCAAGCGTTGTGCGACACATTTTTTACTTCTCTGTGAAGATTTTAGTGCATATGAAATTTATAGGTTACCGCTCTTAAAGAAATGACATATTGCATATTCCCGAGCATTATAATTCATTTTTGTTGCCCTCAGAACTGACCTGTCAAGAATTTACCATTAAACTTGCTTGATGATGTATGACCTCACATTACTGCAGCGTCTTTCTGTTACTTCTATAGAACTTAACCACTATTCCTTTATTAAATATGAGCCCCTCGTTCCATGCACTTTCTCTGATGTTGCATGCTCCTCTTACCCTCCATCCCTCATACCCATCGTCCCTTTCTTTCTCAGTTCGAACTATAGTTGACGTGCATCCTTTCTGTGCACCTCTTGAATGAATTCTCTCATTAGACAGCATCACCTGAAACATTGACATAATCGTAGGTGTTGTGGGGGTGGTGGGTGGGGTTGCTTTGGATCTGTGTCAGACAGAAATGAGAAGCAGAGGGCCAGAGGGAGGGTAGGAGATAGGGAAAGAGTGATGTAATATTTTGAACAGACAAAGAAAGTCATGTAGAAGATGAGGAGAAGAGACAGCAAGAGCCTCTTCTACTGACTTCAAACCAAAATCCTCAGAGATAAATGAGGCACACAAGTCTTTATGATTGGATGGCCTGTGAGCATAATAAATGGCGTGGGAGTTTGCAGCATCCGGTTATTTATTTAAAGTTGTGTGAATGTGTGTAGGTACGGTTTATTGTGTACATGTAATCTTGCAAATGTGTTTGTTTTAACGGGTGTCCTCTCTGACTGGATTGTGGGTGGATTATGAAGCAGAACCGGTGGTGACTATACGACTTTGTTGCCATGGATGCAATTTTGCAGTAGAGTTGATGTACTTTGATGATTAGCAGTAATGCTGATGGGGAAGCATTTACACAATCATCACAGGGGCACAGTATTGCAGCAATCATTCAGAACAAACGAGAGGAAAAGTACAGCAAACTGTTGACAAAGAAGCAGCAGAGTAGGTCGTAAGTAAACATTTTAGCAAACACTGGGTATTTACACATTCAGCCCAGACACGCAGAAACGTAAGCATTCATTTGAAGTCATGGTCCTAGCCACCTGACAATATGTAGAATATTCTGTCTCCTTTTGGTTCTGTTCTGGTCTCTGCCAACTCTGGCTTGACAATGTTCACCAGGTACACACATGACAACATTTATTTTTTATTTCAGCAATGAATTTGTTTCGGTCATTTCTTGAAAAAGAAAAAAAAGAAATTCAAACGTCTAATGGAAATAATTTACTGTTTTTTTGGTCAAACATGATTGTAAATTGAGTATCATTGGGTTTTGAACTCCAACAAAACAAGACATTTGAAAACTTTATCTTAACCTTGGGTTAATCTTTCATTTCATAGACATAAATATAATCGATATATCGTTATAATAAATATAACTACTTCTTCAAAAACGAAGGGAGAGAACGAGACACAGGAGATATCAACATAAGGTGAAAAAAAAAATCAAGTGAAAGATGTGCTAATCAATGTAAAGTCCAACCTGGTCGTACAAATAACACGACTTCCCTATTAAATTCTGCTAAGAGCAGATCTATAATCAGATAACACTTGACCTTTGTTGTCGTGGTAACAAAAATAAACACAGAACGGTCATAGCTAAGATAGTTTTCAGACTTGGTTAGGTTTAGGGCATGAGGTTAGACTTAAGTTTGCTACAGCTGCTAATTTACAAGCCATAGGTCTGAACAAATAAAAAGCTGACTTTTGGTTTCACATAGGACTTGTGTGGACCTGTTTCATCAGGCAAAGTCCTGTGTTGACATTGTGTAATATTTGGACGCAAAATTAAAAATAGATTCATGTCGTTTTATGCAGATTGAAGTAGCTGGGCTGATGTGGACATGCACTAATTAAATTATGCTCACTGCTGGCTGTGTGATTCGTCATTTGTATCCAACCTCGGTTATGTGACTGACATGTCACACTTGTTCAAAGTCTAAACACATTTAAATTTTATCGCAGTCGAATTTAAAGTTGCATTAAACCTTCTCCAATAATGCCATCATTCCATTTCTTAGGTCTTAACTTGGCATGCTGAGGCAGGGAAGTCATTATTTAAAGAAACAACAGCAAACACAAAATATTAAGCTGGTGATCCTTACCAATGTAATTCAGTGTTTTTATTCATTTATTAGTGCAATTCCATGTGTGCAAGAGCTTGTTCATGTTGTTCTTACAGTGTAAGCTGGGAGTGACGGCCTCATGCATAATGCACGTAGTACATAAGGATAAGGATAGCTGACATTTGGTTGCTTGTCATTCAGGATATATCTACCCTGAGGGAATGACCATGCTGACAGATAATCACACACGGGTATTTATATACACACACACACACACACACACACTCTCTACAGAAACCAAAGCGTATTTCTCTTCAGGGTGATGTTAATGGCAGATGTCCCTGTAAGAGTCAAAGGCTCCATTCAGCTTTGAGGCAAATCACCCAATCTCTGTGTAACATCATTAAACAATTGTTCAGATTTCGGTTCCTGAACATATTATACAACTCACTTTATACAGTACAGTATGGGTTCAGAGAGGTTCATTACATGCGGTTTAAGTGTTATTTTCAGAGTCAAATATCTTGTGTTTAAACCAGGATTTATTTTAATTAGGTGGGACATCAGGTAGCGAGATACACTACGTTGCTTGCAGTATTCCGTTCACAACCAGCCCGTTAAAATAATTAATGTATTTTACACGGACACACACAGCATTGTATAGAAACACACAAACACTCAGACAGAGTCACGAAGCAAGCAGCTGCTCAGACAGGGCTTACTGATGGAGTCACTTTTATTTTTAAACTCTCCGTCCAGTGAGACCACTCTGAAGTAGTCACAGCAAATCATTCTAAGGGTTGTGTAAACATTGTTTACAATATTAAAACTAATTGCAGATTTTCACATATTTTTCAGTTCATCTAAACCTTCATCTTAAGCACTTTTGATGTGTGTGTATTTGATTCGAGACTTGTTAGAGGGGTTTTGGATGCAAACTGGCAAAGAGGTTGAGCCAGGATTTAATGAACCTGAGAATAATTAATTATACCATACTATTGTTATGTTGGTACAGATTTAACCTTTCAGTCTAATTTTAACCAAGACTTTCATGCTTCACCATTAAGCAGAATACATGAATATCCTGCCCATTCTGACAGTGTCAGTACATCTCCACACTTCAGTCCTCACTTGCATCCATTTTGCTTAATCAATATACATAAATATAATATTATGAAATTCTGCTTAATGTTAATGCAGAGAAAACTGGGGGTTAGATGCGCAATGTAGGCACAAGTCTGTTTTTATTTTAAGTGAGGTTGATGCCCAATAAACATGCTTATCTGGTGGAATACTGGAAGTGTGCTGGTCTTTGGAAAAAGCTAAAGAACAACGGGAGCTTTGTTTGTTTGCCTTGACTCTCAGCACTGGTTGGCCCATTAGACTGAAACATGATCAAGTGAGCGAGGAAGGATTGTTATCGGCTGTTCTCGCAGAGAAGACAGCTTAGTAACATGAACACTGCTAGACAAATTTGTTAAAAATTGATGTATTCAAGTGAACCCTGATAAGCAAGTTTCACATTTTCTGAACACATGTTCACAGCTGTTGACAATGTGATCTCAGTCATCTCATCAGCTGACTGGAAATTAACCCCACACTTGCTAAAGTGCGTGTGTTAAAAATCACTGCAGTGGTGCCTCCAAACATTTAAGCAAATAGTACATTTCAAAAATTTTTTTTTTTTAAAGGAGCAATTTGGAGAAAATGGCCAGATTGATTTTAGTGAGAAGTTAAACTTGACTTTACTTTGCCCACTGCCACTGCTTGCCAATCCTCTCCCAACATGTATAGGACGCTGAGCCCTGTTGCCTGGTATTTAATCTGATCGATGCAAACCTCATTCAGCTTATTATTCACCTGGCTCCATGGCTAACTGAGCTAATTAGCTAATGGCAAATAGCTACAGCCAAATATAGCCTAACCTTACGTATGAGCAGCAGTTGTCAGTTACTCTGGTTGCTCCCATATTTCTGGAGCCTTTGATAACCTTCCAAATAGGGCCTTAGATTTTATTGAAAGTGAACCTGAAACTGAAATTATTCAAAACAGGTTATTTCATTCATTGTGTGACTTGGTTTTTGACTGGTTTAAGGATGGTAACAATCAACATTCTTCTTTGTCCATCATCTAATTGTTTTCATATGGTCAATATAAGCAGGGGTCAAAACCAAGTAGGAAAACACAGGAAGACAAACATAACCAGGTAAAGGGCAGGCAAGGACTCATAGTCAAAAGTAGACCAGTATGAATACAATTGGAAATCAAAGGGAATGGGGAGCAGGTGAGTGAGTAGGGGTAGCAGGTCAAGTAATGAAACTTGGGGGTTGTATTGGTTAAGGGAGGGTAGGAGGTTGTGACTACATCTGCAATGACAGAAGAGCTAGTGGATAATTTTGTTACTGGTCGAGATCCCAGAGGCGCTGGGGTAATCTGGGTTGTTTTGGAATGTGAGGGAGTGAGTGTGTGAGAGAAGTTCCAGCACATCCACAGCCATGGAAAAAAGGCCTGTTGTCACAGGTTGTTAACTTGTTTTAGTCGGCTGTAAATTGTCTGGGTAAATTCAGTTTGCAGCATAATAGTCACTTCTTTTTGCTTCTTTTGTGTCCTTTTGATCACAGACGGCCCTCTCACATTCCTGGATTTCTTGATTATGCAAGGCTGCATTAATACATGATTATGCTTCATGTCCACGTTGCACACCCATGCTTGTGATCACCTCTTCCAACCGTGCCAGGGCTAAGGAAGTGTACCATTCTTGAGCACAGTACAGAGCACTCACACTAGTCAATTAAACTGGACTTTTACAGATTGCCTAGGGTGGGCCGTTAGGTAAATTCAAATAGCCTAGAATCACAGGTCTTCAATTACGGTTCAGACCCATGGACTAAAAAAGTAAAAGCTGTATTTCAGAACCAGTGAAAGATGAATAAATTGTTTTAATCATTATGTTTCATAAAAGTAAAACAATTGTGGGCATTTTACTCAGTCAAAAGCCTATTTTCTTTTCTGTCTGGAAACACCTCTCGAACTGACAGAAGAGAGGATTTTTAAACATGACCTCCATCAATTGTACTACATACACGATTTCAAGGGCTCTAGTTGTCTAAAGAAAACAACATTCTCTATTAAAAGTTGGCTTGTTCAACGTTATACACAGAATGGCGAACAGTACATAAACAGACTGAAGTGGACAGGAGAGGATACAAAGTGCAAACATCTTACAATAGTCCCTGACCTTTCTTCAAAAGACAGCAGATTGAAGGTTGAGCCGGATAACAAATTTTCGCTGGTCCTTGTGTGTCGTTAAAAAAGACTATGTAAATGCATGTAAAACTCTTTCAATGTGAAAAGAAACAGCCAGGACTTGAAGCGTGCACATTATTCTTAAGCAGTACAGAATGCATTGGGCTCTTCAAGTTCAGTTTCACCCCTGAGGCCTGTCCTGTGACTCCTAATGATTTGTAACCCCAGTAAGATCTTTGGTTTCCAGTCTACCCTCAAACACTTTCTCCAGATAAGATTTTCTGATAAAACGGAAATCATAATAACTGCTCTGTTTCAATGTAGGAGCACTTACAGTGTCCTATTCATTGACAAAGGTCTTTTTGATCTTTTCAACATCTAAAATCATAAACCCAATCCAACTACAAACCATGTGGGAAACTATTTGTTTACAGTTGCTCTGACTCTCATCGAACCTAAAGCAAACTTTATTTAGTTGAGATACCAAAAATGTATGTGACCTGTTATCTACTTGGTGTACTTTTGTTATGCATCACACCATGTTTAGCTTCACAAATCAGAGAGAACAATCTCATGTTGACTCCAGAGTGAGCCAGTAATGGTAGATCTTTAAAGGAATGAACACCTGTGGGAAAAGAAGGTCATTCATTAACAGGATCGCTGCTGCTCCAGTGGTTGCCATCACAGCACTAGCAATCATTCCCCTCAGGATATGTCACATTCTTCTGCACTTGGCATCTTCACAATAAACCTCCTTTTCTCTCTTAACCTTTCAATTTCCCTTATTATCCAAACCTTCTTCTGTTTACCAAAACTGATTCATTTTGCATGACACAGCTCCTCTTTGTTAACAGGACCATGTTTATGACTTACTGTGACCCTTTGGTGTGCATAATGCACCAGACAAACTGCAACAACTCAAAGAGAAAAATACTTGTAAAGTGCAAACGGCAGAAAAACACATTGCCTCGGCAACGAGGGTGATGCAAGCTCACATATAGCCCATGCTTCACCCTACAGATGTTCATGCAGCAGCTGAGTCTTGATTAAGCAATGAAAGGCTTAAATAGCCCGACAAGTGAAAACACCTCAAGAAAAACCCTTTGATAGCACTTCAAGGACAGCAAAGACTGGGGAGAGAAGGAGGATTACATGCAGCCGAGGGCGTGGTTTGAACTCGAACCACTGCCGCTGCAGTAAAGGCTAAGCCGTGATACATGGTACCCTTGATAATTGACCTACGGTTTTGACTCAAATGGAAGATGATTGGCTGATAGACTTTGAAGAGAAAAAAGTAGGTGCTGTCCTACTTGCACTTACAGCTGCATCTGATATTTTTGTTCATGAGTCGTTGCGAAAAGAAACTCAAATGTTGTGGTTTTGATCAGTTCCAGTTTGATCCATTAACATGAATTAAGAGTTTTTCTTGAACTTATTGGACATTTGTTTTGCTTGAACTTCATTCTGAAATAAATACTGATTGTAATAGCTGTAGAAGAATGAAACCATCTGTTCTGTTCCTTGTAAATCTCACTTTTACTGTGCAGCTGGGTCTGCCACCGGGGCTGGATATTTCAAGGAAAAATGAAGGCCAAATTACAGCACAGAGGAAGGGAGTCTGCCCAACCAAAACAGCAAGAGGCATTGTTTTCTTGTTCGCTCTCCTGATATAACAGTGGAATAACTGGAATAACTATGGAAACTCTACTCTTCAAAAGAAAAATAACCCGGCAAAGTGAGGAGGCAAAGAAGGCGATATAGAGCGCTAATGTTGTCAAAGCCTGATACGCCACTGACACATTTCCCCTCAACACTGGTACTTAAGACAGTTTAAAATCCCATTATTCTTTCTGGATGAGTAAGTACCATTAATCAACCCGGTCTAATACTCTACTGAAAAGTAGACCAAACTTACTGGAAAGTTGTCTAATTCTGCCTTCACTAAGAGGAACAAACTGTGTTTTTGTTTTTTTAATGGTAGCTATTTGCATGTTAAAAATGTAAGCTTTGGAGTGGCCCAATAAAGCTGTCTTGGACCGTTGCTGTACACCATTTTCCTAAATGACCAATATTACCATGTATGCAGATGATTCAACATTATATATGTCAGCATTGACAGCCAAGACAAACGTAATTGTATGCAGCTCAAATCACTCTCTCCTTACATAACCAGCTTTAAACCTTTGCATGAATGATCTGTCTATCGGCCAAGTACATGAGATCAAGTTCCTAGGTATTACATTAGATAGTAAACTATAATAGACAAATCATACAGATACGATAGCTGTTAAGATGGTATTCTGATTTTCATTTTCATTTTGTTGTTAGAAATTGCCGTCACGTGTAACAAATGTGACATAAGAATGAAGTTTGAAGCATAAGTAAATTATGGTTTAATGCTCTGTGTTGGACAGTTATTCCTTGTAACAACATCACTATCATTGTTGGAATCCCAGTATTCAAGACATTAATATGTAATACAGAGGTGAAAACTGGCCCCTACTGATGTGCCCCATGGGACCTTATTTTCGGAAAATATTTGTACAGTAGTGGATGGTGAGAGACAAACACAATGTTAATCCCACTTGAATGATTCAATTATAAATGTGTTTGTCAATTTAAGATATAGCTTTTCCAAGTCAAGAAAGTCAGTTTGTTGTAAAGTATGATACTATTTTCAATTTAGTGTAAAACAGCTGAGTGAACTAAATCAACTAGCTCAAAATATGTTAACAACACCAACATGGCCGTCACCTCAAACGCTTACTCTGCTACCATCTCCTGCTGTCCAAGAGCCATTACTGTGCGACTCCACTGCCTGTATACCATTGCCCAAGCATGCAAGAAAACCTGTTCTCATCACCTGCCTACTTTAAACTAATTTACTCTTTTAATTAACTGCCATCTCCAAATTCTTATCAACACTCAAATACATACTCCTAATTACTGCTTTTAGATGGCAGCCTTGGATTTAAATAAACTGTCTTGGTTACTTCATTGCACTTTAACAGTGTGTGATATTTTGAGCATTGCCACATCTAACTACTCCCTAATTATAACATGATTCTCTGACTGTAGTTTTAATCGATGTAGGTTTTGTAAGTCTTTAGTAATAGTACTAAATGTGTGCACTTACGAAGTTATATAAAATTTAGTTGGCCTATGTTTAATTGCTCTTATTTGTGCCACTACAGTAAAATCAAGTTGTTTTTAAAAGTTAAACTGTCTATTGTCAGAGAGAAATGAGACAGTAGCAACCATAGAGAGCCACATGTAGTTGTAATGCTTGATGAGCTGGTAATCATCGTCATCAAAAGGATATCATATCATGCAGTTACAAGCCAAACATTATCATACACCCAGCTGTACCCCATGTACATGTGTGCAGAAACTCCCACATGCGCAAAGTAAGGCAATATACAGAACACTGTAAACATCTCAGGGAAAAAAACCTTCCCAATGTGTTCGGCAAAACCATCGGAGTCCAGGATCTCATATTCTCTTATTGAATCCTTTGGATTTCTAACATTTTCCTCCAATTATGTTCACATACATACAGAACTTGTTTCCATTGCCATTAACTAAAAAAATATCTTGACAGCTAACAATGTGTGAATTTTGTTGCACATGGATTGTTTTAGATGTTTGCACTATGGTTTCTGCTACATGTCAGTCTTTATTAATACACAGTAGCTTCTGTTTGCACAAGTGCCTAAAGGTCCACTTTGTAAGTAAGTTGATTTGTCTAAGTCTACTTCCCAACTCAGTCCAGATACACAACTTGTTAAATACTGGCCGCCTTCCCAAAGCTTCACTATTTGACAATTTGATGGGTCTTTAACCCCCAGATTTTACCAGACTCGTTCCCACTGTGCTCCGTTGTAGACAATGCTCGTGTTTCACTGACTGTGCCCAGGCACATTTCAACAGCGTTCCAGAAGCGGCTCTTCCCTCTGCTCCGCGGAGGATACATGCTGAGTCTATTTTTGATGGAAGTGAACCACAGCTGCACCAATCTGCAGCAGATCGAGACAGGCGGTAAGTTAGATTGTGGAAAGACAAAGTGTATCTAAGTGAAGCCCATTTTTAACAAGAAAATGAAGAGAAAAGTTCATTCCATAGACAGTCAAACTATAATTTTCACACCTTTGAAGATTTGTGACTGCAGCTAGCATGCTTATGCCATTGCAAAAAGTCAGACATGTAAACACACCTAGCATAGCAGTCCAAAATGCGTCTCTGGTAGTTCTCGGAACAACAGGTGTCTCTGCGACCACATCTTGCCATGGTGACTAACACAAAAACTCCAAAGCTGAAAACATTACCAGCCTACACTCTCTTTTTTTCAGTTTTCTCACAGAAGTGGGAACAGATGGAGGTCAGAGGATAGACATCATGTCAGTAGAAGTAAATGAATTGAGGTTATTTGAACCAGATTTACACTCTGAGGTGTGGTTGGTTTCGTAAGTGTTGGAGGGATGACCCTCTATGTGTGCATCTCTGTGACTATCTGCCTACGCCGAATGAATCTTCATTCATTATACACTCCTACACATGACGTCACTGACCCCTTCCATTCACGTCTCCATACAAAGATGACAAAAAGAACACGACACATTGTTTTCTGAGTGTGTATGTTCTCGTGACTCCTCCTTGACACCTTTTCCATGATGAGTGACTATTGGCGTAGTAGCATACTTCACACCTACATACTTAATTAAATGAATTCGTCCCTACTTTACATTGTCACTTTCTTTATTACAGCCTTGCTCAAGAACACATGAAACCAACATTCGCCGGGAGCAGAGAAAGGAAACAGGATTGTTATCTGTAACAACATGGCACAAACGTGATGTAATCACCTAAAGAGCAAGAACACACCCACAGTTCGGTCTTATTAAACGCCACATTCTAGCTCAACGCCTCATGGGAGTTCTGCTTCACAAACCTGATTAATTGTGGATTCAGCCATTCACATTGCTGAAACACATCTCCCTCCCACACTGACACAGAAACTGCTATTAACAATAACACCTCCATACTGTTACATAGTGTGGCAGTTACATCACGTCCACACTGGAAGTCAAATGACACAAAGTAGACACAGGCATGTATTCATGCACCAGTGATGCAGCACACACAGATGTTGTTGTACTCAATAAATCAGTGGGTCTTTAAAATGTCAGAAAACAGAAAAAAGTTCACCAGAGTCCAAAGTAATGTCTTTCCATAAGAGCTGCAGCTAATCATTACTTTCATTTAATCTGATGATTATCAATTTCTGATTAATAATTTGGTCTATTTGATATCAGAAAATGGTGACATTATTTATTACGCTTCCCCAGAGTTGAGATAATGGAAATTCATTTGTGGAAATAAAAAGGGGAAAAATGCAAATTGTAAATAATACATCAATAAAAACATTAATACATTTAGAAATAAACAGAAAATAAATTAAATGGGAAAGTAAATGATTATTTGAATTAATACAAAGTTAAATAAATACAAAGCAAAATGATTGCAAAAAAATTTATATTTATGTCACATTTTATAAAGTAATTAATGCCTACATTTATTTTCTTTCAATTTTATATTTGGTGCCAATGATGGCATATTAATACATTGTTTAGCCATATTTGTATTTCTTTCTTTATTTCTGATGTTGGCAGCTTTAGTCCTCCATAGATGGTTCTATAGGCAGGAGGAAATCTTCAGCTATTTCAGAACCTTTGTTCCATGCCATCCTCATGTTTCTGGCTACTGTCTAACACAAACAGTCTATTAAAGACAGAATATAGAAAAGAGGTCAGCATATACAGCACAGTACAGTATGTCTATTTATGTTATTAAATCAACATTGCCCTTTGATGGATCATTTTTGCTCTTAGCAGTCTTTCCTCACACACTGATTATTTGTGGTCCTGAATGTCATGTGAATCAAGAGTAAATCTGGAAGAGAGCAGTCAGTGGGTATTAACAATTTCCTCCAGCAATGCCGGCAACATTTCTTGACAAAGCTTGGTCTCTCATGTTGGATATTGGATATTGATTTCCTGATTATTATTCTGGCTGGAAGGACCAGTGTAGTATATCAGCAGCGAAGGATGTTTGAATGCCTGGTGATATATATCCTTTTCAAATAATCACATGGCTTTGAGTAACGTGGGTGGCGGGCAACTCTGTTCCTGTCACTCATGCTGTAGGTATCAAAATTACAATCACACAAGTTGTTTTTTAATAAATGCTTTAGCACTAAGTACCTTGTGTGAAGATGTTTTCCTGCTGTGATTAAATTAGAGAACAAAAAGCCTTTGAGGCAATCAAATTTGAATAAGTGATTTGCGCACTACGATTCATGCCTTGGTCTTATGCAACAGTTTAAGTTGGAAGCATGAAAACTAAGCAGAATCAATTACACAAATCAAATTAACATCTATTCAGTGCCAACATGCATCCAGTCAACCAATCAATCGTAATGCATTTAACGATCCTTAGAACAAATGAAAAATCAGTTAAATTCTCAAAAGCTGCTAAATTGTGCCACTTATTAGCTTGATGAGTAGAATGTCGTTTTGAATATGAATTACATCATGTGACTTTACAGTACAATGTAAGTTCATAATAGTAAGATAGTAAAAGCTGATCCACTTGGAGTACACAGACGCTGAACGCAAAGCAGCGACACAACAACAGACTACATGCTAGTACTTCATATTTCAAAGGGGAAACAAGTGTGTTTGGGAAAGCCTGAGGCTGAGGGAGACATTTGATCGTCGCTGTTTGTGTTTACAAGAGTTTCAGTTACAAGCACATATGTTAAAACATCCCTCCTCCTCTTAGTGTGGGAGTCGGGGGCAAATGCGAGTCACAGCCTGTGAGCAAAAAAGTGGTTCCTTATCCCACCTGTGACTCACAGGTGGGATAAGGAACCACTTTTTATCCTGTTAATTAAGTTGATACCCTATTAAAAACACTTCCTGTGAAGACTCGCACTCGGAACCTACCACTGAATATATACACGTACTGTACAGTGAATGCCAGTCAAATGAAGTTTCGTTCAGTGGATGCCGACACAACGGGACTGTTATGTCATAGCTAATGCAATCAGCATTCCAAGTATCTCTTTCATTCAATAAACTGAACTTAAAACTCATCAGCACAATCTGTGAAAGCCATGTGAAAACAGTCAGCCAACTGCCGGACAGACTCATAATATAGTGTACAATAATCACATGGACACAAGAGCCAGGACAAGATAGCATAGGGGTCATGGACCATTTGTACATAATGTTGGTCAGACAAGAGACAATAAACAAAGAAACTCGATCTTGGGATGAGCAACGTGATCTGCCGCGCTTTACATTCACTTTCAAGCTTGTTTTCCTCAATTCACCGCAACAGCTCGTACAATAAAACTCAACAGTCCAACAACAACACAGTCAGTAAAATACTTTTTTTTTTTTTTTTTTTTTTATCCAAACCTTAATGAGAGGGTATGCCAGACACGGCTGAGGATCATTGGTGTTGAGTCAAGTCCAGAACGAAGTCAGTCAAACCTTCTCCCGTGTGTGGCAGGACCATAACCCAGAGACAGTTTTGGAACACAGACTCGTGCGTAGACGCTGGGGTGCACTCTGGTGTGCGCTCCACACACTCAGACACTCCCTCACACGCAGTCTCTGAGCGGGAGGATCCACTCGCAACTCGGAAACAGCCCCGACAGCTGAGCTCTGGGAGATCCAAGAGGCGACAGATAGAGTCAGACGCGCTGCTGGTCTCTGCTTTCTCTCCTTCTCTCTCTCTCTCATGCTCTGTATCAGCCTGCAGCCTCCACTCTCTTCCCCGAGTCCCCCTCTCTGTTGCTCTGCTCTCCCTCTCTACTTAAATCTCTTTCTTGTACACACATGCATTCTCCACGCTGCATCTCTCTCTCTCCCTCTCCCTCACTCACACACACTCATGCATACACACCTCCGTCAGCCTTTTTTTAGTCTTCACACTGTAGCTCCCCACATGAAGAATGTCTTTTAAAAGGGTTCAATGTCTCGACCAGTCTTGTACACTTAAGTCCTTCTATTGTCACATTTTTACCTAAACCCCTGGACAAAAAAAACTCTAGCGCTTGCCTCAGTATTTCACCTCATGGACCCCTATTATTGATGTTCAACACGTGAGATAAATGGAGGCACTGAAGAGGGGAAATAGTAAGACAGGAAGATACTGTTGAAGAGACAAAAGGATAATGATATGATACAAAATGGATATCTGAATGTGGAGAGTTCTGCAAGGGTGGGGTTGAGACCGGGGCACGGTTTAGCTTTGAAGTGCAAATGAAAGCAAAATGTCACGGTTAATCTTCGCCAGCGAGCGCAGTTTTTCGCCACCAGCAAAGGCACATGTGTGTGTGTGTGTGTGTGCCCTCACTCCCCCAGTCCATTCCAATGCAATCTCACAACACACTTTAACATCTACTGGGAGCATTATTCATAAAGAAAAACAGAAACAAAAGACTTCACATCAGTCTCCTTCTCTCTGTTGATGCCACAAAGGAAAATGCATGCAATTCATATATACTGTGTAATGACAATGGTAGTACTATTCCATTCATTCGTGAATATATTTGAATGTAAAAATGTGTCTTCGCCCAGCGCAGAGCTGTGTCAGTGGAATAAATGAGATGGAGATGGAAAAAAATGGGGGATGGGGGGCAAAGCAGCAGTCAATCAGCATTCACATAATTGCTAGCTATGATATTAAAAGTATGAAAAGCTATTTTGGTGAAGATATTTAGGTACTACAACATTGTGACCATTGCAACGTACGGAGGAGAATATGAAAGGGTTTTTGGATACTGCAGTACATCTCACATCTTTTAATTTACATGAATCATGTTTTTCATCATGCAGTCAAGGGAATATCAATCAATCAAACTTTCATTCGTTCCAAGAATGACGTTTATCTATTTCTGTAAATGACTGACGTTCTCAGACGGATTTTGTTACAGTCACAAATCATTTAATTCATTCTTTATCCGTCTGCCTGCACTGCCTTCCTCCGATCTCTTTCAAAGCCTGAATGCCGTCCTGAATCAGCAGGAAACAGGGACAGCAGTCACAGAAACATACCTGGCGAACAGACTGACCGCCTGCCAGCTCCAATCTCATGTAAAAGTACTCACAAGACAGCTAGAGGACAGAAAAATGTAATCATAGACAACATGCAAATTTACCTACTCAATTGATGGTTACCTGACACAAATATATGAAGGTCATGTTTAGAGACTAATGATGTAACATCTTGGAAATTGATTTTGATGTATGAAGCGATCAAGGACACTCTGGCTATACTTACTGTCCATGGAAAGTCCAGTGTAGATATTTGGATTTTGGCCAGCTATTTTGTCTAACAGTGATGTCCTGATTAAAGTTTTTGAATCCTTAAATATGCTTACCGTTATTTAATATAAGTCGCTCCAGATTATAAATCGCATCAGTCAAAAAATGCTCATGAAGAGGAAAAAAAACACAAGTTGCACCTGACTATAAGTCGAATTTATTTAGAAATTTATTTCACAAAATCCAAGACCAAGAACAGACATTTAATCTGGAAAGGGATGTTATTCAACTACACAATAGCACACAGAACAGCTTAATGTGTCCGGTATGTTAACATAACACATTAACAGTTATTCAGCTACACAATAGCATAAAGAACACTTTATATTGGCAGCCCGGATGCGAGAGGACTCTGGCGTGAATATTGCCGCTTCTCAATCTGGAGCAAAACTGCTTTTTTCTGTTGAAAAAAGAAAGCCAAGTTGTCCCTACAAGCTCTGGGGCTGTGCTACTAACTTTGAAGGCTGCACACCTGACTCCTGGCTCCATGGACTCACCTTTCTTCGCCGATCAGCTGTTAGCCTAGCAACGCTAACTTTCAAACCGACTACTCAATACTCTGTGGGCTGTCCATCATTGCTCCGTTGGTCTTCCCTCCACCATGACCTCAGGGTTATTCACCGCCTGGCTCCTTTGTCTCCTCTGCTGCTGTTGTCTCCCCGGGCTCGCGGCGATGTTGGATGGTCTTCAGGTGTTCAGTGTTGGAGCTCCTGGACCTCTGCTGTCACTTCACCCCAGGCTCCATCGAGGGAATTGGATCGCTACGTATAAACATATACGTATTTTTTCTGATTCTGAGACTGCATGCACAGTCTGTTTAAAATAAAATGAGAAACAGGTTGTACAATTCTTCTCCAGTACACTGTGTTCATTCACCAAACTCCCAACCTGGAGTCATGTATGCCATAATGTATTATTTTAAACAGGCGCAGTTTGATTTTCACTGAGGAGTAGTTACTTCTGTGATTTAACACAGGTTCTAACGTTATTGTGTGGCCTTATAGCACAGTGAAGAGGAATCCAGCCTCGATAGATCACCCTCCTCTCACCCCCTTCTGGCCATCTCTCTGTCTTGTGGCTCCGTGTGTTCACTTAAAAGATGGCAGTAACATTTACTTGTAGCGGTCAGATTGTGGTGACCACTTTGTACACAGCATGTGAGCACACAGAGTACCAAATGCATGTGCAGACACACATGGGTTTTGAGCAGTACACCTGAAGGCATCTTTGTCTCCAGTGTGATTTTCATGTGTGGGAAGGGCACCATACATCTATCTTTTTTTTCATGACTGCTGATTCCCAGGTATCTTCCTCATCTTCATGCATCATCGAGGTCATCATCATGCATCATCATGATGATTCTCCCTTAAACGCACATGCATGAAGGGGAAGCGCACATTTCACTGATCACATGTAGGAGAGCTTCAGATGATGAACTGCATTTTCGTAAAAAACACACATCTATCGGCAGAGTGTGTCTAAAAAGAGGCACAGCTGGTTCAGTAGATCTAGTGTGCACATCGTGTGTGTGCAGACTTGGAGGACTACAATAAAGTGTTTCTGTGTGTAGTTTTGACCAAATCCTCAGTTAATACCAGCATTTGGTCTGTATGTCTGTCGTATATTGACCACATAAGTCCATCACGCTTAATCACAACTTAGCTTTTAAAACAGCATCTCTGAATGGCCCTTGTCTGACAAGGTGATGGAGATCACAGGAATAGTATGATAAATCTCACAGGTGAAAGACAAATCCTGCGTGTGCAGTGCCTGACGGCTGTGTTGCTGAACTGCTGCGGCTTCAGTGTGACTTCTGCCAGCCCTATCATTTTAAGAGCAGTTTTCCTGTGATTTTTGTCAATAAAAATGATGACGTGATTTCCCTTTACCTTTGTGGAAAGAGAGAGTGTGAGGGAGAGGAGGAAAAAGAGACTGCAGGAAAAAAAGCTGCGCTTGTTGTGTGTATTGTTTTCATGTATCTGGCATAGATGTAGACATTGAAGCTGGAGTGAAAGGTTGGAGCGATGTTGATATGCCTGTCGACAGATTGTTTTCAGGTGTATTCATGCTGAGAACCACGCGCATGTTGTAGAAAAAATATGGGAGAAACCAAATCTCCAGATTATATCAGAATCCGCTGTGTGGCTGCCCTTGCCCCTTTGCACGGGGATCGAAAATGAAAGCGAGACATATTGCCACGTACACAATGTGTGTCTCAGCAGCACTAAGTGTGTTTGCACAATAACTTCCTGAGAACCTTAAAGAGCATCTTGTAGGCTTGTAGACTTTGTTTCATAGACATTTTGCTTGTGCGTTAAAATAAGGATAAATTCAGTTTTACAAGCCAGATTATTGGAAAAACAGAAAAAAACTAAGCAGTTCCAGCAATAGAATGGGAACAAACACTGCAGTCAGCATTTTTGTCATGGCCAGTTATTGTGTTGTCATTTAGCTGTTGGGACATACACAGTTTTTCCTGAGTGGGAAAGGAACAGCAGTAGAGTTTGTCTGTTTTTGTGCAGATGAAGAATCTTCACAGGTTCCTCTCACAGCATCCCACCGCTGGCTGTTATATCTTGTCATTCTTGCCTGTTCTCAGTCTCTCTGATGCCTGTCATCCTTCTTCATCCTTCAATCATTATTGTTAATTAGAATTTTTCAGTCAATTGCATCTGAATATGAACTGTACTTAACAATACTAGGATTTAGATTCGTATTTATTATTGTTAAACTTGATGACACAGTAGTGTACAGTATACATGTTTGTATATTTGTTTTCCCAAACATTAAATAATTGAGAACGTCCTTCAACTGCTTGTTAACATAAACGCTGCCGTGTTGATTCCATCGAGGCCCCCTTTTCTTTTACACTGTCGTGTGTGTCGTGCTGAAAATAACATTACGGTAGCTGAGTGGCAATACGCTGCAAAGTTTTGTTTGCTATTTCAGACTGTATGACGTAACAAGCTAAGTCCATAATGTACAGTATGCATTTGCACAGGACTTGTCTCAGCAGGGTAACAGTCAACCCCAAAGCCTACAGAGGCCTCTGTCTCCATGCATAGCATCATAATACACAACCACCACCATTTAATTCCTGGATGTATCAGGTTTCTCATTCTCTTTCTCTTTGTCTCCCTCTGTACCTTGCTTGCTTTCTCTCTTTGTGTCGTTCTTGAGTTAGTGAATGCAGCCCTTTTTGATATGTGGGTCAGGACTCTGTGTGTTTCATTTTTATGAAAGCCAATAAAAACATGAGAGGACTCACAGGAACAGAGGGAGTGAGAATTGTTTTGTTCAGGGGGAAAAAGAGGGGAGGAGAGGCACATGTCGATGCACGTGGGCCCGTAACTAATCAATCACTGTTGCTCCTCTTGTAGCTGGTCCAGAAGGGATTCAGTGAGACACACACAGGTGCACTTCCTATGATGTTTTCATGGGGAGGTCATCAAGTAGCTCATGACTTCAAAATGACTGTGACATGAGGAATGAATGCATATCAGCACATTCTGATAGATCAAAAGCTCGTTTGAATTATCGTCACACGTGGATGATTTTTAAAATAGCCATGGACGAACCACATATGAAATGACTGCTCTCTATAATTTCATTTTACGACTGTTCGACAGGAGGGATTTGCTATTGGATATGTAGAAAAGCTGAAAAAGTGACACGAGAAAATTTAACACTTACTTGTTCGACATACAATATAAACCCTTCTTCTGTTGACTCACTGCAGCATGCTTTAGCTGTTATCAATACATTACCACTGTGTCCTTGCAAGGCATAACAGTGTTGACAACTGATTCACTTAATATATGTTCTCAAGTTCTAGACTCAAAAGACTCTTTATGTCCATGTGGAGCAGTTTATCAAGTGTGATCAATAGGCGATTTGTACTCATTTCCTTAGCTTTCCCTCAAGTCAAAGTCAAGAACATTAATAAATACCAACTCAGTTTGGAGTTCAGTGGTAAATAACAATAAAAGCCTTGGAATGAAGGATTTCTGTCCACTGAAACGCAAGAAGGCTTTAAATTGAAATCAGAAGTGTTGAGTATGTATTAACAGTGTAATGCAGTAACTTCAACAGAGCAAACAGGAGCAGTGGGTCAAAATGAGGCTATGAATACAGTTTTTTAATGCTGATGAGCTGTGGCATTACCTGTACCAACTTGTTACTGATGAGAGTCTTCTCATGTGAACTTCAGTGAAGTATAGTAGGAGCTGAGCGAATTGACTATCCCGGGGGCTCCTGCTAACTGGTCACAAATGCTGGTTCAGTCAGAGGGTACAAAATGAAATCGGTTGAAGCTTGTACACCGGACGGGACTGGCAAACCAGAAACCTAGCATGTACGTAAATGGTCAGGAGTTTCCTGCCACAGTTAAACAATGTTGTACAGTAGGGATGGGCGATACTGCAAATTTTGGTATCGATCTGATACCAAGTAATTACAGGGCCAGTATTGCCGATACCAATACCAATACCGATACTTTTTACTTGAAGCGTTAACTTTTGGGTGTGCTGCTTTTAAATGCTTATACAAGTTAGTAGTGTTACCACAGAAACGTATTGCTTTCCTGCATACATCACAGGTAGCAGTTTCTCCGTCTGAAACTGTGATATAACTCCAGACAGCACTCTTCCTCTCCATTAAGGGTAATCACGTACTCATTTGCATAATGCTTAGTGGTTGTGTCTGTTGCAGTGAGGGGGAGATTATTTTAAGCCATATATACAAAAGGTTGATCGAGAAATCTTTACGAAATAATCACAAACTCACTACAGGGCCAAGTTGGCAACACTGCTCTGGCAGGCAGCGCAGGAGGGGAGGAGGGGCACAGTGACCCTGAGTGAGAGAGGTGGAGAGGAGCGCTGCGCATAAGGATTAGATGCTGCGCTCACATAAACTCTGTGAAGAAATACGAGTGATTTGCTGAACTTACAGATGAGAAACTACAACAAATATATCGATCTCGTCACGCTAGTATCGATCCGATACCAATACTCACCTTGGTATTGATACTATCGATATTTGGATCGTTCTGCCCACCCCTAGTACATACATAGGTGTGTTGTAAAATATTTGAGAATATTGTTTTTATACTCAGAACACACAAATACACAACAAATATATTTTGTTTTTCCAACAAAAACAATGTACACAGTGTACATACCAACCAACGCAGAGTTGCACATACAGTGGTCTGCATACAAAACAACAGAAGAACTTACTGTATACAGTTAGAGTAAAAAAAACAAAAAACTATGCTGCATCCTCTCTTCTGTTTCGGCCTGGCCACAGCACCTCATCCACATCACAAGCAATGTTTTCCGTTGCTCCAAAACAGAAGAGCTCACCTGTCGCCCTTTTATGCTAAAGCTCTGATTGCTAACTGTAAAACTGTGTGACAGGTGTTTGCCCATGCGATGAGTCAGTGCGCATAGTAGGGCAATTAACTTTAGAATTTTGAATGACAGCGTGTTCAATGTGAAAACAAGAGGTTTTCTTCATGAAAATTGGGCCAAATGCAGAGAATTGTGTGTAGTGTTTTGAAGAAAGTGTGTTTTAGAGCTGCAATTTGAGCGTGAAGCAGGAATTGTGCTTGTAGTTCAGCAGAATTGGTTCAGGGGGTTGCTGCACGAGTTACATGTTGTGGTCAATTGAGAAAAACTGTAAGAGCTGATGAACCAAGGCTCTTACAGTTGTTCTCAGTCGCGTTGGTACATTTCTCGAATCATCCTCGACATTTGCAAAACAGTAAGTGCATTTCTCAAAACGATTCGTACAAATAGCAAAACACCATGGATTACCTGCAAAAGCCAGTCTCTTGCTCAAAATTCTTAGTTCATCTCTCAAAAGTAAATATCCGTGTCAGTGCTATCAGAATGACAAGTCCTTGTGTCATCATGTACGGATAAGACAGTCAAATTGCTTAGTCATGTTGTCAATATAACAGTGTACTCCGGAGGAGTGTTCTGATGTAAACTATGGCTAAAGTTCTGATGACAATTATTGTAAATTGTAAGTTACACCTTAGTGCATGTGGGAAATTATTTATTTAGAGAGGTTTGCTAGACTTACTGCAGGTGAAACTGGTTGATCTCAGATGATCTGAGTAATATTGATTTGCAGCTCCTCAAATGCACTTTGGCTAAGTACAGAGGTTTGACATGTCATGTCGAGGTCAGGTGGACCTAACCCAAGGTCAGCATAACTTTTTGTGACCAGTACATGTCTATCACATAATTATTTCACATTTATCTTGTGCTTGAAGAAAAAAAACAATAAAAGTGACCTTTAAACTGACACAATAATGATTACTCTAAACCTCATCGCACCAGAGCTCTAGGTACTTTTGATCTGCAGCTGGAATAATTTCATTGGCTACTGTTTACTCATCAGGTCTGATAGGGAATAGCCAACTGAAGGGGCGGGAACGCAATGAAAGTAAACAGGCTTGCTGTGTTATAAAAGTGGGTGCACATTTCATCCTTCCTTACAGCACCCAGTGAACTTGTGCAGATCACTCGTTGTTGTGCAGCCATGGTGATGAAGTGTGCGTCTGTGTGCCTTGTGGCACTGGCCTTGCTTGGCAGCTTCTGTGATGCTCAGTGGAAACCCTCATTTCCCCAGAGACCACCACCTAAACACGAGCTGCCCAAGCAGAAGCCTCAAGATCCCCAACAGTCAAAGCAAACATTTGAGAAACCACTCACCTGGACATACCCTTTGGATCCCAAGCCTGACGTTCCAGTTGAAGTGACTGTTGAGCTGAGATATCCTGTTCCTGCTGCCACTGTTTCTGTCGAGTGCAGAGAGAGGGATGTTCTCGTAGAAGTCCAGAAGGACTTGTTTGGGATCGGTCAGTACATCAGTCCTTCCGACCTGACCCTGGGGAGCTGTCCGGCAATCGCAGATGACAACAATGCTCAAGTGGTGCTCTTTCAATCTGAGCTGCATCAGTGTGGCAGCACGTTAACGGTAAGATAGCATTCAATTAAAAAAGAATAATTAACTTGATGGTCCTGTTTGTCTGTACTGATATAGTATATATACATGTGTATTTTTTCTAGATGACAGACACGTCCCTCATCTACACCTTTGTTCTGAACTACAAACCCGGACCTCTGGGTGGACTTCCTGTGGTGAGGACCAGCTCAGCTGTTGTCATTGTAGAATGCTACTACCAAAGGTATGTAGATCAGTAGGAGGTGTGATAAACAAACAGATCAATACATAACATAATTAAACTGACATGTAGTCCATAGCCCTTAGCCAAAACAAATCCAGTAACCACGGATCACCAAATCTGCCTTACTTGTTCATATGAAGTATGAATATAAGTGTGAAACATATTTAATCCTTCAGGCATCACAATGTGAGCAGCCTTCCTCTGGAACCACTGTGGATCCCTTTCTCTGCAGTTAAGGTGTCTGAGGAATTCTTGTACTTCACTCTTAGACTCATGACTGGTGAGTTCACTTGAACTGGCAGTGCCCATTAGAAAAAGAAAACGCACCACACAAACAATACAAAGATAAAAATACAAATAAAAGCCATCTCGTTTTTTGTTCCGGACATGCAGCATGATAATTGAAAGCACCCTGAAGCCTATGTTAGCACCCCTTTTAAAACTTGGACGCCACAAGGATGCAGTAAAGAGAGAATATCATTTGTTTTATCCCAAGACTGTCTAGTCCCGTCCTTCCTTACTGTTCTTAGCCGGTATTCATTGTTTTGCAAGAAAGCGGTCAGTAAGTCAGATGATGTAGTATAAAGTGCAACAAAACATTTTAAGTTGGGGTGGATCAATGCGTCAAACCCTTGGTTTCTTGTGGAGGTAAACTTGAATTTATTGTATTCAGTCTTACTGGTAGATGACTCTTCAAAGTGCGGTTCGGTTCAGGCAACAAGCTGCTTGGTCAGTTTTAAGAAAAGATCGTGGTTTGGGTTAAAATTGACCATTTGGTGCTCACGCCAAATCAAAGTATAAGCCAACCAGAGCACAGTAGTATTAGCCAATGAAAGGAGAGTAGTATTAGCCAATGACACCACAGTTGTGCAGAGCAGGTCGGAACAGTCTTTGAGGATATTTAATTAGCAGCTGTTGAAACCCAGCACTGCTAGGAGAAAACAACAGACTGATCATCAGCATGCACAAGATGTTTCGTTACTGTGTAATGGGATCCTTGACTCAGTTTCAAAAAACAACCTTTGGTGACGCGGTCAAAAGTGTAACAGGCATCAATAAAATTGTAACTTTTGTAGAACTGTGATTAATGTAATTATCTCATTGCAGAGGACTGGCAATTTGATAGGCCAATCTACCAGTACTTCCTGGGAGACACCATTTATATTGAGGCTTCCGTCAAGCAGTACCATCACGTGCCCCTCCGTGTTTACTTGGACAGCTGTGTAGCTACTCTTTCTCCTGACAGGTCCTCCAGCCCCAGCTATGCCTTCATTGATAACCATGGGTGAGTTAGCCAAAGTTGTTCTGTTTTTCGTGAGAATCACAAACACGAAACATTGTTGTCCATCTCTTACGTCATTTTGTATGTTCTTCTGCCCGCAGGTGTTTGGTTGATCCTAGGATCACAGGCTCAGTTTCTAGGTTCTGGCCTCGCACTGAAGAAAACGTGCTTCGGTTCACGTTGGAGGCCTTCAGGTTCAGGGAGGCTGACAGTGGACTGGTGAGCATCTCCAACACTGATTTAATGTGTTCTGTTGTACATCAAATGCGGCAGAATCTCATCTGCTTATAACTCTGTATTCCTACAGCTCTACATCACCTGCCACTTGAAAGCAACATCTTGTAATTATGCCATTGATAGTGAACACAGAGCTTGCTCCTACATCAGCGGGTGAGTCTGCATGCGACTGAAAATTGTGACTAGAGAATTGATTCTGCATTACACCGCTTTGATATTCCTTTCGTCCTAGGTGGAAGGAGGTCAGTGGTGCTGATCCAGTCTGTGGCTCCTGTGAGTCTGGGTTACCTCCACCCTCTGGAAAAACTGTCACTGGATCTTCTTCTTCCTGGGGTGGTGGACAAACCAGCCCATCTAATCCTGGAAGGAAGAGCCGTGCTGTATCCGAAACTCAACCAAGTATGTTGATTAAATCTGTCGTCTAAAGTATTTGATATATAAAGAGGTTATAACAGTGACGCTAATGCAACACATTTATTAGAGCAGACGTTAACGTCTCTCTGTACGCCTGCCACACAGTGCTGCTGACTGCAACGCGTGACTTCTGTCTTTTTTTTCCCTCAGTGATCGAATGGGAAGGTGAAGTCACCCTGGGTCCCATCCCCATCGGAGAGAAGGTGGTCGCTTAACTAAATAGCCTGCCATGACTATGACCATCAAAATAAACATTCTCATGGGTTCATGACTGGCTGTATGATATTCTCTTGCTTCTTGTTTATAGCTCAGTTTGAAGAAAGGAAAGAACCTCCATTTGCTCCATTAGATGTTATCATAATTGTGACCTCTGTGTAGTAATAAATGTTACATATGGACCACATCTGGCCAGCTCATGGACTGTAAATCCTTCCAATTTGATGGAAATAAAAAAAAAAAATGCAACCGTGTGAAAAGGCGTGCGTAATTCTCTGGGTAACACCATCACAGAAAACTCGCATCAACACCACTTGCACCTTTCTCCTAAACTGTATACTGGACATCCAGTAGATCAATACACGTGCATGAGCTGTGGGGCTTCACCCTCCATGTCATCACTGTACATTAGCTGAATAACCTGATTCCTGTCATCCGCTGAGTGAAGATCTGACATTAGAGGGCAACGCAAATACAACTTGTTCTGTGAAAGGCTAGTGGGGTTTTTTTTTTTCACGGAGTGAGTGAACACTTACCTCCACCGTGTGGCACGAATAGTGAACTGCAGCTCGGCAGTATACACTTCAGCACCACAGGCAGTGAACAGCTCCACACTGCGCATGCTCAGGACGGAAAGAGAGAGAGAGAGAGAGAGAGAGAGACACCTCCAGCAGACTGAGGTGATCCACCGGTGATCAGAGAGGGAGAAAACTCAAACCTTGCCAATCTCAATATAAAACATACAGGCATTTTAATATATACCTCTATATAAACTATATGTTTTGTATAGAAAAATGTGCATTTTATTTGAGATACATGTCTATTTGAATAGGCCAGTAAACAGCTGCCAAACAAACTATGAACAGCCACAATTTATGTGATTTTACACCTTCCATTACAGCCATTAGTCCCCACTTTTTGGGGCCACTTGTGGAAATGTATTAGACTACATCTTATTTTTTTCAGGATAATGTAATCGGCACTTTACACCCAACTCAACTCCCTCAGGGTTAATAACACTACTTCCTCATTGCGAACGTTACTCTGCCTCTGTATTCCAACAGCCATAGTTTTTTTGCAGAGTTTGTTCAGTAACCCATGTCTCTCCTTCTCATAAGAGAAAATAAATGTTCTGGTATCCCTGCATACTTTATCCAATCAGGACAGAGAACTCCATAAAGAGGCGGCCCTGTGTGTAAAAAGTCATTACAGAATTTCACGGAATCAACTTGACATCCATATATACAAGTTTTATTTGTTTCAAGTTAAAACGTTTTGGAGCTCTTTTAACTTGAGTTCAATCAACTCGCAGAAATAGGTTTCCAAAGGAACACGGTCAGCATATTGGCAAACAATGCTGTGGAATTATTCCTACTCAGATAGATTATAATTTAGTCCCAGCATACCGCTGAAGCTGATGAACAGCACAATGACTAACTTAATAACAACAACAACAACAACCCAAAGAACATGTGAGACACAAGGCGACTCAAAGTGCTTTACAGGGGCATGGACTCACATTAAAATACATTATTAATTGCATTTAAAATACACTGAAAACAAGCAGGAAGAAGAAACAAAGCATTAAAACACGTTCGGAAACAACACACTAAGGTTACTACACTGTACATGAGTGAAGAATGCGACTACAGATTGACCTTATAGGAGATTGTCTTCTTGTGTTTTGCTCAGTGGCGCTTCATAGGTTTTTGAAAATGCACCAGTTCTTCCTTTAAACCTCTGTGTGTGTCTTCTCTGCCCGCCCTCACCCTGTATATTGATCTGGTTCACTTCCTGTTGACACTCAGCACTTCTCCTCTCTGTTCCTTTGCCTTCTTCTGTTTAATTTTGACAGAGATCTTTGTGTTTATGGGCATCACATGACTTTTAGATCATGTAAAACAGAGACCACGCATGTTTTGTTTTGCTTTGTTTTGTTTTGTTTTTTTTTACAGGGGAACCCCTGGATCTCCCCCTGGGACCCTCACTCTCGAAAGCACGCTTGCTCTGCCTGCACATCCCACCGTCAGTGTAAAAATCACTGCAAACACTTGAGATTGTGTTTTTTTCTACGCTGGCTGTTTAGTGTTTGTGCAGGCTGCAGCCTCCAGCTCTGCTCTGCTCTGCCTTGCTCATACGGTAACGGCAC
>OMLP01027908.1:0-13905 GCA_900302685.1 Spondyliosoma cantharus
TCTACAGGTCCTTCTCAAAAAATTAGCATATTGTGATAAAGTTCATTCTTTTCCATAATGTAATGATAAAAATTAAACTTTCATATATTTTAGATTCATTGCACACCAACTGAAATATTTCAGGTCTTTTATTGTTTTAATACTGATGATTTTGGCATACAGCTCATGAAAACCCCAAATTCCTATCTCAAAAAATTAGCATATCATGAAAAGGTTCTCTAAACGAGCTATTAACCTAATCATCTGAATCAACGAATTAACTCGAAACACCTGCAAAAGATTCCTGAGGCTTTTAAAAACTCCCAGCCTGGTTCATTACTCAAAACCGCAATCATGGGTAAGACTGCCGACCTGACTGCTGTCCAGAAGGCCATCATTGACACCCTCAAGCAAGAGGGTAAGACACAGAAAGAAATTTCTGAACGAATAGGCTGTTCCCAGAGTGCCGTATCAAGGCACCTCAGTGGGAAGTCTGTGGGAAGGAAAAAGTGTGGCAGAAAACGCTGCACGACGAGAAGAGGTGACCGGACCCTGAGGAAGATTGTGGAGAAGGGCCGATTCCAGACCTTGGGGGACCTGCGGAAGCAGTGGACTGAGTCTGGAGTAGAAACATCCAGAGCCACCGTGCACAGGCGTGTGCAGGAAATGGGCTACAGGTGCCGCATTCCCCAGGTCAAGCCACTTTTGAACCAGAAACAGCGGCAGAAGCGCCTGACCTGGGCTACAGAGAAGCAGCACTGGACTGTTGCTCAGTGGTCCAAAGTACTTTTTTCGGATGAAAGCAAATTTTGCATGTCATTCGGAAATCAAGGTGCCAGAGTCTGGAGGAAGACTGGGGAGAAGGAAATGCCAAAATGCCTGAAGTCCAGTGTCAAGTACCCACAGTCAGTGATGGTCTGGGGTGCCATGTCAGCTGCTGGTGTTGGTCCACTGTGTTTTATCAAGGGCAGGGTCAATGCAGCTAGCTATCAGGAGATTTTGGAGCACTTCATGCTTCCATCTGCTGAAAAGCTTTATGGAGATGAAGATTTCATTTTTCAGCACGACCTGGCACCTGCTCACAGTGCCAAAACCACTGGTAAATGGTTTACTGACCATGGTATTACTGTGCTCAATTGGCCTGCCAACTCTCCTGACCTGAACCCCATAGAGAATCTGTGGGATATTGTGAAGAGAAAGTTGAGAGACGCAAGACCCAACACTCTGGATGAGCTTAAGGCCGCTATTGAAGCATCCTGGGCCTCCATAAGACCTCAGCAGTGCCACAGGCTGATTGCCTCCATGCCACGCCGCATTGAAGCAGTCATTTCTGCAAAAGGATTCCCGACCAAGTATTGAGTGCATAACTGAACATAATTATTTGAAGGTTGACTTTTTTTGTATTAAAAACACTTTTCTTTTATTGGTCGGATGAAATATGCTAATTTTTTGAGATAGGGATTTTTGGTTTTTCTTGACTTTTTTGCCAAAATCATCAATATTAAAACAAAAGGCTTGAACTACTTCAGTTGTGTGTAATGAATCTAAAATATATGAAAGTCTAATGTTTATCAGTACATTACAGAAAATAATGAACTTTATCACAATATGCTAATTTTTTGAGAAGGACCTGTACACCAAATGTCTGAACCTGCGTTTCCTCTCGTACTGAGCAGGATTACCATTGCAACAACACATCATCTGTAGGGTAAAACTTCCATAGTAGAGGACCAAGGATTTTGCCAGTTAATAGAACACACTGAGCCCCGCTACAGCCTTCCAAGTTGCCGCTTTTTCTCCGATGTCTCCCTCCCTGCTTTGCATAACATGGTAGCTATGCATATTCAGAAGTCATTAGACACCAGTGTCATTGATATTTGCTTTAAGACGGATGACGTAGCTCACACACAGGGGCTACCATAGCCAATGCATTTGACAGCATGTTTACTTTATGGAAAATATCGAAAGAGAATGGGCATATTATTATTATTATGTAATTCGTGACAGCGCAGGAAATATGAAGAAGGGAAAGGACGAGTGCGGTATTAAAAGCTTGTGCTGCATGGCTCATACACTGCAGCTTGCAGTATACGAAAGAGTATTAAGCCAGAGAAGCATCTCTGACTGTGGCTAATGGAAGGAAATTAGTTGGACATTTTAGGCACTCTCAACTTGCCACCTCTCGACTGAGAGACATTCAGACAGAGTTGGGCATGAAAACCAAGATGCTACAACAGGACATAGTAACCAGATGGAATAGCACATTCCTCATGATGAAAAGTCATGAACTTAATGTGTATGGGGCAGAAGATGAGCTTCCCACCTCTCTCAGCACATGCCAATGGGGCCTAATTGAAAACATTACTACGTTTCTCACACCATTTAAACAGTTAACGAGAGAGATAAGTCCACATTTGGCTACTACAGCTGACGTTATTCCTTCTGTTGTGGCACTTAAACGATAGCTGAGCAGCGCAGCTGAAACATCGAGGAGTGCACTGCTAGAAGCTGTGAATGACCAATTTAGAAGTGCATTCTCCGGGCCACTGTACGACTGGAACGATTCTGGACCCAAGGTACAAAGTATGTTGAAACAGTCACTAAGCAAGAGGCAATACATGTATTGCAGAAGCAAGTGGACAAGATGATGCTCAGCAACAATGCCACAGATACACCTGACACAGAAGAGCCACAAGAAAAGAAGATGCGTACAGAAAGTGAGGAGAGTGGACAGTTGCTGCTGGACAGGTTTGATGAAATGCTGGAAGAAAACTTGACCATGGGACAGCAGGTGGGCCTGACATGTCCAACCGGGGGCATATTAGGCTAAATTTCAGTCATCCATGTAATGAAATTGTTATATAAGGGATAATTAATTGATTGAGTACACCGCTACAAAGCTACATGTTCCAGTTAGGGTTAGGTCCCTGCCCTAGCTAAAGCAGCACGTAAGTATATCTCAGCTCTGTGTACATCTGTCGCGGGTGAATGCCTTTTCTCTGCTGCAGCACATGTTGTAGATGAAAAGAGAAATAGAATCTTATGCGAGAGAGCAGGAATGCTTTTCAAATCTAAAAATAAAGTGCTATAGAGAGAGCTAATGACTGGGCCTCAAACACTTATTGTGGTTGATGGTGCTGTGAAGGAGGTAAAAAACTTTTGCAGCAAGAAGAACACCAAAGTACTCTGTTTTACCAATGATATGACATCTCAGAAAGACTGCTGGACATCGTTGCTGAACATCCAACAGTGAAATCTCTCATTTGACACCCAGGGGCATTTGATGTTGTGAAGCAACAATCTGAGGTATTGAAACAAGATTTGATTAATCTGTTGAGCAAAGTCCGATCTCTCGATACTGTGGTGTTTGTCAGTGGCACTCTACCGACTGTCCAAAGAGAGATTCAGCAGGTTGTTGATGTTGAACAGATGGCTCAAAGCTACATGTGCCACTCAATCAGTTAATTTAATTGACAATATTAATATTGACAGGCAGGAGTGCAAAAGTAAAGTATGTTGGAGGTTAACAACCTCCAACATACTTTACTCAATGCATCACGCGTCACTCCTGCCTGCCAAGAGGCTAGAGACACATCAGAACAACCAATAAGACAGCACTTTGGAGGAGAACTGCTACTGCCTGAGATAAACTTCGAACACAGAAGACTGCTGAGCCAGGAGGAAGACCATCTTCAACCCTCTAACAGCTGTGCAATCCAGTTTCAACAGGAGGGAACTTCCACTCTCCCCCACCCCGAAACCCAACCGAACTCTATGCCCTCTCGAGTCAGCCTCTCCCCCTCGTGGATTTCACGGATGAGATGAAAAAGCCCTTCAATGAAAAAGCCCTTCAATGTTGGTATCAAAACTCACGTCACATCGAAATCCCATATTCTCTACCCTTATCACCAACAACAATAATAATGCACATGCACTGTTGGCTACTGTCAACAGGCTAACATGCTTCTGCGCATCGATCTACGAGAGCCTGGAATGAATTTGCATCCTTCTCCACTGCCAAAATTCATAAAATTAGACAAGCAGTCAGTGTCACCATAACAGGTACAGGAGGTGTGTTGTCCATGTGTCCACCAAAAACCAACTCATGACACAATTTGATCTTATCAGTGACAATAACCTGCAAGACATGATGCAGCATTTGAAATCTTCCTCCTGCTGCCTTGATGTATTACCAGCAGGGTTTCATCAAAAAAGTTTCTGACTGCATGACTCCAGATATGCTACCGATTGTAGCAGGTGTTTTCCCACAAGCTGTGAAAGCTGCAGTTATTTAATCTAGACACATAGATAATGAGGGGCGGCTGTAGCTTAGCGTGTAGAGCGGGTCGGCTAGTGATCGGAAGGTCACTGGTTCAAACGGCTCCGGGCTGGGCTGAGCTGCATGTTGGTGTGTCCTTGAGCAAGATACAATACCCAAATTGTTCCTGATGTGCAGTTGGCACCTTGCATGGTGGCCTCTGCCATCAGTGAGGGCCCTGCGATGAGCTGGCGACTTGTCCAGGGAGAACCTTGCCCTTGCCTGGAGACAGCTTGGATTGGCTCCAGCAACAAACCCCGCAACATGACATGACATCGATAATGAGTAATCATAGACCCATATTAAACCTGCCAATTTTAAGTAAAATCATTGATTTTCAACAGCTGAACAATTACCTAACAATAAATGGCTGTTTTGATGTCTTCCAATCAGGATTTGAACCACATCACAGCACTGAGACCGCTCATGTCAAGGTCCTCAACGACATTCATCTAAACACAGACAGTGGGGAAATTTCAGTCCTAATATTACTGGATCACACCTGGATGAAAATGACATGCGGTGTACCCCAGGGCTACATTCTGGAGTCTCTACTATTCAAAATTGACATGCTTCCTCTAGCTCAGATAATAAAAAAAACAATGATTGGATGTGTCAGAGTTTTCTTCACTTAAACAAAGATACGACTGAAATAATTGTTTTTGGAGCTAAGAACAAGTAAAAGGTTATGCTCAGCTTCAAACTGTAATGTTGAAAACTACAAAGAATGTAGTTAGAATTCACAACATCTATTGATTTAGGAACAATCTGAATTCCTAAATAAGTGAAGGTGTTAGGGTTAGGGTTAGGGCTAACTGTTCTGAAATGCTGAACATGTTTTGGTGGTTAGTCCTCTCCTCCAAGTTAAGGAGTTATTTGGTTATAACCAGATATAGAGCCACATTATTTTATTAAGATCTAAAAGAGTTGGGATTTTTCCATATTTAAAAAAAAAACATTATTCCCATAAAGCTTTGACTGGTGAAGAAGCCTGGTAACAGTTGTTGTATGCAGAGTCTCTCCCATCTCAGCTGCTTAAGCTTCAGTATTAAATTGAGACCATTTCAAAACCAGTTAAAAGTAAATTTCAGTAATTTTAAAAACTTTGTCTTTAAAATGTTGGAAAATAGAATAAATGCCATCATGTCCAAAAATTTCCAAATTTCCAATTTTTCCAAATTTCCCAACTTAAAATGAAATGGAAATACAATTTTAAAGCTAAAAAGATAAGAACTCAAACAATAACTTTTTGAATTAAACCATGTTTAAGGCCTTGATTTTAAACGGCGTAAAATACTTTTTCAGGACTTGCTGAGTTACACTGCAGGAGACTAAGAAGGGATACAGTCAAACGAATGAGGAGGGACAGAGAGAGACAAAAAGAGGTGGAGGCTGTGAGTCTGAATGAAATGGTGAAAGGAAAAAGAAAGAAAGGGAGGAAAGGGAGGAAAATAAATGCACTGAGTGAGTAGAGGTGTGCTCTGTATAGAAAATGGACGTATCCAGCTGTCCCTCCCGTCAAGCTCTACCCCAGAAACCCTTCAATCAAACAACTACGATCAAGCCTGACCACTGTAGCATCCCCGGCCGCTTTCATCCGTTCTCATTCATTCATTCATTCATCCATTTTCCTCTCCTCCAGCGCTTTAAGCCTACCAATTATCATCAGTTGCCCCCAGACGGCCTCTGTCCTTGTTCCTGTTTCAGCTGGCCTTTCAAACAGCCCTGCATTAATAAGCCAGTTGTTACAAATAAAAAGGGAGGTGAGCGGTTATTATTCAAAGCCCTCCTATGAGAGAGAGAGGGAGCCCACGTTTCACACCCAGGGAGAGTAAAAGCACAGCCTGCCATTTATGGGGCTGTCCAAGGGCCTGGCATGGAGACTAATAAAGGAGGGAGAGAGGCTGTTATGTTTCAGGATATGAAAAGGGTACAGACTAAATACACCCAAAACCGCTGACTGACAGGAAAAGGTGGATGTACTCAGAAACTAAGAAACAGCATCCTTCCTACATTCAAATTGTTCTTCTTGCTCCATGACAGTAGAGGGTTGATTTTACAAACCTTATAAACCTGAATTTAACACATGTCTGTACGAGCAGGCAACAAGATTGGATTGGAAGCCAGTCAGGTTTAATATGCAAAAAACACAAGTGTGTGGAAATGAGCAGCCTCTAGATCATCTACAGATAGAATGGACTTTACAGTGAGAGAGGACATCTTGTGTCCAGTGGTTAATTTTTTGCAATGAAAATTATTGGCATATATATAGAGAGAGAGAATTTCTAAGATTAATCATTGAGGTAAAATGAGCAGGTAATTTTTACATTATCATAACGAAGCAACTGACCTTTTCGCTAATTAAACTATCAGCCGGCTGCTCTACTTGCTTTTGCATCAACAAACAGACAAACAAACTAGGGATCGAAACAATATGTATTTTTTCAGAGCAAATACTATTAGCAATTACTAGTTGTTAAGGAGACAGATGACTGATATTTAGTGTTGATTTATATTTGCAAATCTTAGTGTCAAAATTTAGAATAACAATTCACTAAGTACTGTGGTACAATTTTGAGGTGCTTTACTTAAGTATTTCCTTTTTCTGCTAATTTATACTTCCACTCCACTACATTTATTTGATAACTCACCAGTTACCGGTGACTTTGCAGGTTCTGATTATTCAGTGCTGATGACTATGACTATGACTCCTGAAGTGTAATCAATCAGATATTGTTGTGGGCGGGACATTGAGTGAGACCACAGCCTGGTGTCCACAGATGGAGAAAGAATACCGTATCAGAGCCAAAGTACTGCATTTTTTTAATAATACATTTTATCATCAGTAGGACACAAACACTGATCCAGATAATCAGAAAATGTTGAATATTGGCCCAAATAATCAGCCAGGATGGTCTATCCCTAAAACACACCCAGTGTGTTAATGTGTCTGTATACCTTAGACACAGTGTTTAGGGAACCTGATAGGGAATGATATGTTGACATTTCTAACCTTTGTGGATAAGTATATGTTGAATCATGCAAACAATGTATACACAAGATAATTAGGAAAATGGAGCAAAACTTGGCTAATATGTAATGGCTCTCATTGCCATGTCAACAGTTCCTGGCTCTGCGTGTGTCTGTGTTTTGGTCATTTACCTGCACACTTGAAGCTCTGAGCAGTGAGGCCCTTCTCCACAGCCAGACAGGTGAGAATACTGAGGAAACTGGTGGTGACTGACTGCCGCTTGGCTCTCTGGGCCTCCCGCTGTCTCCTCTCCCTGGATGGTTTTGATCGCAACAGCACTCCCTGGAGGAGGCCTGGAGCGCCTTCTCCCGATTCTCCCCCTTCTTCTTGGGCAGGTCTCTGCGCTCCGACAACCTCCCGCAGTGCCTCTACCCATTCCTGGGCCTTGAGCTGATCGTCTGCCCGAAGTCTGAGCACCTCTTTGGGGAAAACTGCCTGGAAGCAGTCCCCTCTACCTGTCCATGTCTCTCCGTTCTCTGGTTCCTGGTCGTGCTGCACGGCTAAGCAGGAGGCCAGGGAGTACTGGAGGACAGGCTGGGAGACGGGCCCTCGGCCCTCAGTGGGGAAGGCCCGGAGAGCAGATCTGGTCAGGACAAAGGTGAAGGCCAGCCAGTTGTTTTGATCCACCAGCTGATGGAGCAGACCTGCTTTAAGGACGTCCTGGGAGTGCTGGGTGAACAGCGGCAGGGTAGTCGGTCTGCTCAGGACTCCAGAATCCAGCGGTGTCGGCTCTGCTGAAGTGGGGATGTCGCTCTCACCATCAGGCCGGGTGTCAAGCCCCGATGGAGAGGGCGAAGAGGAGGGTGACATGGGTGCAGGAAACTTGGCGACCTGTTGGTTTTCCACTCCGGACTTACGCTGGCGGTTCTCCTGCCTCACCGGTCTGGCTGCCTGCACCTTCTCCCACATCAGCCGTCTCCACTCCATGGCTTCCCATTGGCTTGCCACCCTCAGCTGGAGACGCGTGCAGTTGAAGAACAAAGCCTGGAGCGTGCGTTGATCGACGGGTTGAGTGATCTGACCTGGCTGGCTGCACGGTGCTGGTGAGATGACACTCTGGCAGTGTGACAGAGAGTAGGCAGTGCCCAGCTGGCGGTTGGCACTGCTGTCCAGAGTGTACAGCCGGAGCTCACAGGGAGTCAGCTCGACATGGCAGGGTGTCCAGCGACCCCGGGGCCCCTCACGCTGCTCCATCTGACCCTGCTTCACCACATTGCTGCTGCTGCTGCTTTTATCAGCTGGAAAACAATACAGAGGAGGGAAAATGAGTGTGAGTGAAGTTTGAGTTCTTGATAACAACACATAGGAAAACAAGCGGTTTCATTCTTAATAAATACCCTCCCTCTGATGCAAGTCAGCTAATCTTCAGTGGGCACAAATAACAGGTCTGACACTATTTTTTCTTTAATATGTGCCTGTTGTGACTATTCTGATACTAATACCTTGCCGCTGGATCCACGTGACAGTTAACCACATGTGCCAGACGGTTCGTTGCTCGGAATTATCTAAAAAGTATTTGAACCACTGTGGTTCAGATACAGCTGCAGAATTTGAAGTCTGGCAAGGTGGATTCTTGTACGATCTCTCAAATCCAGCTACCGTGTAAAAATGGGAGGAGTACTGAAAGTACTGAAAGTACTGAACATTCACCCCCTGCAGGCTGGCTAGTTGGCTCAATACAGTTTGTACCTTAGTCCTTCATGGATGTTGGCAGCTGCAGTTTTGAGATGTTTCAGTAACTGGTAATGGTCTTTTC
Source organism: Spondyliosoma cantharus (assembly GCA_900302685.1). Classification (NCBI taxonomy): domain Eukaryota; kingdom Metazoa; phylum Chordata; class Actinopteri; order Spariformes; family Sparidae; genus Spondyliosoma; species Spondyliosoma cantharus. Next base: position 9,085 of record OMLP01027908.1, read on the forward strand.
CACACACATACGGTACTTATATAACTTATATTACTAAGTACTATTACTACTACTTCATACTATACTATTCATAGCAATCCAATATAATGTATCTTCTGATGTTTTTTTGATGCAGAAATCTCAAAGGGAAACTCATAACAAATGTCACATTCAGGTTAATTGTTATATTTTCATTTACATTGCTTAAATGAGCCACTGAAGAAATTTAAATTGATCTCTTCATTTAGGTCTGTCGCCAACACCCCCTATTCCAAAAGTGTTTGGAATAGAGGGTGTTGCTTATAACCGGTAACGACAATAACTGTGATATTCAAAAAATGTAATATTGATATCGTGTTAATTATAGACATGTGATTATCGTGTAAAGAAGCCAGCGCCTCTTAAACTAGCTAGTGTGTGGCAAAGATCTGGTCTGTGGCTGCTATTCATTGATTTCATGTAAAATGACAGACATTTACGGTTACATAGACTCGACACTCTCCACCTCCCTTCACGCGCATAATGAATGTTGTTAATTTGTTTTATCGGTTGTTGTTGGGTTTTTATTTTCAAAGTAAATTTTGAGTTTGACTAAGGGCATTTTTCCCAAAAATATCTGTATGTATCGCAAAAATATCATTAGCGTGAATTCTCTTGGCCACAATAATTGTCCAGTGAAAATACAATATCATGTCAGCCATAGTTTGGAAGATATGGATCAATGTTAGAGCGTACGTAATGCTGCACAGGGAATGAAAAAATGTCTATGGTCGTTTTTATACCGTCTGCCATGACTCAGGGTCTCCATTAGAATCCACTGTAATTGCTGTTAATCCAAGCTGAGAACAGCGATCCTATTGCACATGAAGGAGTAAGACTCAAGCTTTTCAATCAAGCAAGTGACATTTTTGGACATCAAGACTAAGTCAATGGCAATTAACTGCATTGTTGATCTTTTTGGGTGGCTCAAACACACGGTCTATTATGTGAGGCTAATCAGAGGCTGGGGGGAGTATTTTCCTAAGAGATCCTACACGGCTGTTTCTTGTCACCAAGACAGGAAGAAACAGTATTGTTACGGAGGCCACTCGGCAAAATGTCCCACTTTCCTAACCTTGACGTCAATGGAACGATCTCTTCACTGTCTGCTACTCAGGAAGTTTGTTTTACCCTCATTTATGTCTGTCCTAGTCTGTTCTTGTGATATAATGTCTTTTCTTCTTGATTAAGGAGGGTTTACTCTCAGGTAGACAGGTAGACAACAGGTGTGACCTCTACTGGATCAACCTTTATTGTGAGCTATGCTGCATTAACTGCCCAGTCTCAAACATACCTAAAAATAATGGTCAGATGCCAGCCAGCAGCAATTCCAGCAGCTATTGTATTTAAAAAATGCTTAATACACTGATGGGGGTAGAAGGTGAAGGTAAAGGTAAAGCTAATTATAACAAATCTATCCTGATGGATAGCAGGTTTTTGTGGCCAGTACATAAATACATTTTGTGATAGATATGCTGATTTTAAAATGTTTCACATTTGAGCAATAAACTTGACCTCAAAGTAAGCAGCATATATACAAGACACAAGTAAATTTTCATTACTCTCAAACAGGGGTGTAACAATACATGTATTTGTATTGAACCGTTTCGGTTTCGGCCATGTCCGCTAACCAGGAAAAACACTCCGATAACCCTGCTCATCGATCCAAGTCATGTATATGTGTATTCATTTTGATGTGGCTTGAACACTACTATTCCACACGGAGATGCCGGACCACTGCAAACCACTGTTCGACGAGCGCTACAGAGCACAGTGACAGTGTAGGTGACTGTGTCGATGCCTGTCCAAAAAAACTCAACTGTCAATAAATTGTCCAGAAGTGCATATTGTTGTCCTTATATTTTTGTAATGAAAGCCTGTACCCACAAATGTGGAGTCTATGTGGACAAGTTAATCTTTCTGGCAAAAAATATGAAGGTTGAGTAGAACTGAACAGGGCTACATGCTGGAACTGTTAGTGCTGCACTTTACTTGTGGAAAAGTTTTGTTAAAATACTTTAACAAGCTGTGAGGAATTTATATTTATAATTTTTCATATAGTTTTTGTTTGAGAATTTTTTATTCATTGAAAAGTTTATTTTATATATATTTTGTTTATTTGAGAATAATATATAATAATAATAGGTTAAAACTGAAAGAACTGACATTTGATACATCATTGTGACAGTCTTAGGTTAAAAGTAGGTAAGATTCTGGTACTGCAAGAGAGGAGATATTGCTAGTTCCAACATGCTTTTCATTTATTTGGCAAAGAAAGTTATCTTTCTTGCTAAGAACAAATAGTTATTCGCTGTCACTAATGTAATGTAATAGGCAGTCACAGTCAGGAAACTTTCAGTAGCCCTAAGCGCTACATAGGCTATGTCAGACAACTCTTTAACAATTCCTCGTCGGGTCTCTTCATAAAGTGTGGGAATTACTGTGTATCTGAAGTGTTTACGGGAGGGGACTTTATTTTATATCACGGCTCGAGTGTTTTAATCCTGCACCCTCCACCACGGCAAAAGGCTGCATATCTGTGGCTATGAAACGCCTCACTCCTTTCGTTATGCATTTTGCCCTGTCTGACTCACTCTAAGGCTGTTGAGAAGCTGCGGGGAGTAGAAGTTGTCCTGTCGACTCTCTCCCTTTCCTCCTTGAGCTGCCAATCGTCTCACTGGGATGATGTCTTCACAGATGAGCTGACATGTTAGTCGCGTTACTGTTAGTATGAACAACACGTGTTGCACAATGCTTGCACACTGTTGCACTTTTGTCAACAACTTTCATACCGTCGTCATCGTAGGTCACTCTAAATGCAAAGTGGTCCAATACAGAAGACCTATACAGTGCTGCTGGCGCATCTTCTAGCTCCGACTCTTTTCCACTCGCCATGCCCACAAACATCTCCACAACTGACAACGAGACACACGCAAACCGAACCGGGACAATCGAACTGAACAGTTCGGATGGTTTTCATAAACCATTCCATCCCTAGTTTATGTGTGTATGTGTTTGTGTATATATATATGTGTGTGTATATATATTGCCTAACAGGATTGAGGTCTGGGCTTTGCAACCGTACAGAGCTTGAGCATTTTTGCAAAGAAGAATCTAGTAAAATTGCAGTGTCCAGGCCTATGCAAGCCTGATTTAAAGTCACTTTGACATTAAAGAGTTTTTTTATTCATCTTTTGTCAAAAAAGCCTAATTATATTGACCATTATTCCATATATTTAAATATATGTGTGTGTGTGTGTGTGTGTGTGTGTGTGGGGTGTGTGTAGTGGTACAGCTCCTTTGGCCTGCCTGGTCACCATGCTGCACTCCCAGGTGAGGGGAGACAGAGTCAAGAACAGCATCTTCTTCAAGCTTCCTGGACGGATGAGCCTGTTCACTCTAAAGGTACTTAACATGATTCTTTTCACCCTCAAGACACTTAACCACTCTGCATCTCAAGGCACCTTCTGTCAGTTTACATCACCATCATAAGTGGTATAAGTAGAAAAGTGCTCCAAAAAATTTACCTTTACACATGGCACATAGAGAAATGCCAGCATGGTCTTGGCAACGCCAGACCCTTTCAGTAATGGTTACGACTATAAACCAGCACAGAAATTACAATTACCAATGGAAACCACCATGATCTGGACAGACATCACTACCACTAACAAAAACTAAAATTGGCATAGACAAAAAACTTCACACAAACTTTTGTGTGCAAATAAAAATACAATCACAATGTAGAATCATATCCACAGTACAAACCACTCTTATGTAGTGCAGAGCAACATTTTTTTGAGAACGGTTATGAAGAACAGAGATGCAGTGTGTCAGGTCCATGGAAAAGAGACGACAAACTGGTTTGTAACAAGGGTTTTTAAAACATAGTTGTAATTTCACGGCAGGGCATGGATTTGAGATATTTTATGACATGTCCATTTTGAAAGTGGTTAAAATCACATTGATAGACATTGATCAATGGTTGATCATCCCTTCAATCTTCAGTATGTGATCTGATTATCAATAGGCACACGCCAAATGGACACCAGCATCCAGTATTGATGGATGGCTGGAATTGCTCAAAGACATACTTGACACCACAGTGTAAAACTGACATCTTTAATATTTTTAATGCTTGAATGGAGCAATGGATTTGATGAATGGCCTTAAAATGAATAAATAAGAGAAGACTTTCTGGTGTGCTTCTGGCATATAACTGTTTTCTAAAGATGAATAGGGACCTTTTAATTCTAACCCTGTACTGTTCACACTCTGTAGAAGAATGCCCTCCAGTGGACAAAGACAACATCAGAATCAGAGACGCCAACGGAGCAGGCAGGCAATACGACCACCCCAGCTTCAAGCAGCACCCCTGCAGGCCCTGCTGTTGCCTCAGTTGGCCCCACTGAGGCTGCTGAGCAGGAGAGCTGTGATTCCACTGAGACCACTGCTGCTGCCAGCGGAGACAATGACGGTAACACCACACACCAATGATGAGGTTTAGCACGCTAGTCAGTGTTTCCAGTTTGACATGGTGGTCAGGCATACACTGAATACATGACTGCTTTTTTTCTATATCAAATCTTAGTTGGACAACGGAAGCTACATGTGCACCTTAGGCAGCAGGGTTAGCAGCAGAGTCACTGGAGTCAAATTGCACTGCGTAACTTGAAAGTTTACTGCCAAGATAATGGTCGGGGATTTTTTTGTGAAAGGAAAAAGCAATAGCGCCAATCCCCTATGCTATTAGAGAAGTTGATAACATTAATGAGGGAAAGAAAGTTTTTTAAATATGTTTTT
>OMLP01027909.1:3134-17824 GCA_900302685.1 Spondyliosoma cantharus
TTGTGGCTCGTGGGGTTGTGTAAAGCCTCTGTGATGGACGACTGAGATTTACTCTCCTCCTGCAGGTCTGATACTCGCCTGTCCTGGAGGAGAACTGGAGCCACAAGGTTAGCCCGGGATAAATGTACGCTGACGTTTTTCAAGATGCACATGCTCGACTGCAGATATGATATGTTGCCTGTGTGTTGCTTTAAAGCAGAAAGCATGTGGTCGCTCCCCTTTTTGCAAATTAAAACGTCATTTCAGATTCTTTTGAGGAGGGACGGTTGAGTGATTTAAACATGTCACGCACCGGTGAACGATTTTACTCCAAACTTTAAACCTGGTCTGGAGGGACACTCGTGTTTTATGGTCTGTCTCCAGAACTGTTTTGAGTAACATCAGCTCTGCTCACATTTCTGGTTCTATGGGAGTGTGTACGCAGACTGTGGCCTTGTGTATTTAACACGAACAAGTAACTCACTCGCTGCCATTTATAAGAATATATTTAGACATTTGGAAGCAGCCATCAGGGAAGTTTTGCAAATTTCTGTCCAAATAATCGATGTAACCTGACTCTGTTTCCCCGGCAGCTTTCTTTCTTTCTTTCTTTCTTTCTTTCTTTCTTGCATCATCGCGCCCCCTTGTTCGTACAGTGTCGTTCATAGCCGTCCCAGATCAGAGGCCCGTGCTGCCCCATGGAGCCGGATCAGAGCCGGATCAGAGCCAGTGTGTGAGCAGCCAGCCGGGCCTCAGCTGGATGAGGAGGCAAACTGTAGTTCTGGTTGTTGGGCTTTATTTTCTTTGATCCATCTGAAGTGGACGGTATCAACAATATCAGTTATAAACATCATATCTTCAGGAAGCTGGTTTGTGTCTGGTAAATGTCGTTTCAGTTCTAAAACACTGAACTTCTGTCTGCTCGGGCTTCGACGGCGCTGAGGTTCAGGAGTTTTTCCTAAAACAGGAGCTGTTTGTTGTTGCGGCCGCAGCAGGCGCTCGGATTAATAAGTCGACCGGTGCGAACAAGAGTCTTTACTCTGCTTCCAAATGAGCTGACCAAAAAACATCACGGCCCGACTGAAATAAGCCAACCGGCTCCACCACATGTGAATCAATTAGTGACAGAGACACAGTCAGTCTGTGAGCTGCTGCTGTCAGAATCTCCACACGTTTTACTGTCACATGTTATTTTATGTGAATTGATGCTCCTTCTTTTTTATTAATTAGATTACAGACGTGTTTGTCATGCACAGGTTTTAATTTCTTCTTCTTGGAGTTTGTATGAGTGTTGGATTGAATCAAAGCGAACCAGCAGTCGAGTGACGGCCTCTTTCTCTGCTTCTGCTTCCTCTTGTGCACTTTTTGAACCCCCACTTGGAATTTTCTTTTCTCGATGAATTCGATCAGGTGAGGTTTGAGTTCTGACTTTTGGCTTTGGGGTTATTTAACGTGTGATGTCAATACATTGTTGTTTGATCAGAAGCTTCGTCAGCTCTCAGATCAGAACTGTTGCTCTTGCAGAGGCACGCCTGCTTCTCTATTAATGCATGAAGCAGTTTACACAAACCTTTTTTGTTACTAAGCTTCAGTGACTCATCTTGTTTTAATAAGGTGAGTTGGCTCCAAAAGGGGAATTCTGTCTCTGCAGGAGAAAGTTCCAAGTTTCTCCTCCCAGTCTGAACTGAACATGCTTTGTGTTGGGAGAGGTGGGGTTCTGCTCCGGGTCGAGCCAAATGTCTCGGTGGACTGAAGTTCGTCTTCTTTGTTTGTGGTTTTGTTTCACATGGTGAATCCCTCTCCACGCCGTCCTCTCTGAGTCTGTCTGACCTCTCCTTTAACGAGCAGTATGAACAGACACCTGTGGGAGGAAGCTGAGGGTCTCCTGTGCGGCATCAGGTGGAAACCATTGGTTCCACCTCTGGAGGTCCTCTGTGAAGCGCCGCTGTTCTCACCGGCCACACACACCCACTCAGAGTTGGCTTGCTTACAGTTGCAGTCAGCCGTGCAGTGTGAGGTTGGCAGGTTAAGAAGGATTCAGATTTTCTGGTCCGACACATTCAAACCTCGTGGAATGCAGATCGCTGCTGGCACCTGTTACAGACCCACCTTGTAGTAAAGACTTGCACTAACCACATATTATTTTTATAACACAGGATCTGAAATGAGTTTTTCTTCACTTACAAAACAAATCTCTTGATCTGTGAAGACGTTTCACGATGTTTCTGCGCTCCACTCCTCCTGCACCCCTCTGGGTTTGTGAGCTTTAAGTCATAAAGATGAGTCGAGGCGCAGCCATAATAAAGACGTCACACTGACTGACAGCTTGTAACTATTGGCTACAGTGCTGAAATCCCGCCTGTATGCTTGGAATTTGAGCGCCCTCGTATTTCACCTCCCGAGAATTTAGGGGAATGGCAGGTGCAGCCGGGAAAGGCCACGCTCGCCGCTGGACCCGCCCAGAAGACGTGGAAACACACGGACATCCAGCTTCACTGCCTCAGAATATACATAAAAGGCAGTTAATGGATTAAGTGCTGAGGCAGGCTGTTCTTTTTCTTAATTTCAGCTTCTAATTTATGAGAATTAGCAGATTTTCTTTGTCTGATGTAATCATGAATGAATTATACGTTAGTTCTGGACTTGTGAAAATATTCTGTAATGAAAATAAATGTTATTTGCAGCCAGAGACAGATGAAATAAATCGATGTAGCAGGTGGAATGACTGTAACTGCAGCTCTCGCACAGAGACGTATAGTCAACACAACAGAAGTTTGACCACGCAGGCCTCCGTACACTCTCTGGTTTCTCCCCCTGTGATAATGAGGAAGAGCGTCCCCGACTGACCTCCATTTAAACTTTGTGTTTGAACAGCTCCGGGCTGTTCCGTGTTTATTGGAAACACGATGCCCCGTGAATCACTCTGTGTTACTGCTGGAGATCATTTACCTTCCATCATCCAGCTTTCCTCCATCTTATTATCTCTGCTCTTGTGTCCTGTGACAGATTGTATATTCTTAGTTGTCACATTTTTCAGGTTGGAACAGGCTGGAGGAGAGTGTTGAAGAAAATACTGAGAGTCCACTTTATACCTCTGGTTCTGACACTCTGGTTGGGTGTCAGAAGTGTTTACACTGTTTTATTTTATGATTGTTTACAGAAGTGCAGCTCAGCTAATTTCATCCTAATTCATTTAAAGATCTTTTTATTTAGACAAACACACACTCGTCATGTTTACGCCTCAGTCTGTGCACGTGAATAACGGCAAAGGTAAAAAGTTCATTTTCAGACATTAGAGCCGTTTATTGAGCCGTCTGAGCGTCACAAAGCGTCAACACTGTCGTAGTTTTATTCCCTTTGGGCCTGTTTGATATTTACAGTCTTGTTAACGTCGTCCCAGTGTACACGGAGGCACTCTGGGGATTGTTAATATCCCTGTCAGTAATTTGCTTTAGTCTTTGTATAGATATACACACACAGACCTTCTGTCAGGCACAGCGCAGTGTTTTTCTGCCTAACTAGTCTCATGATGTCATTTAGAGGAGAGTGCCGGTCGCCTGGACCTATTTCATGGCTTGGTCGAGCCTCTAATTGTGTGCAGCGTTCCAGCGAGGCACTAATCAGGCCGAGGCGGGCCCGGCAGCCCGACGTTTGACAGTAATTGCTCTTGCTCCGACTTGAAGGCCTTGTTCATGAAATATTTACCTGCCCGTCTGTTGACAGTTGCCCCCCCCCTCGTCTCTGAACCCTCACCTGCAGCACACGTGCACAACAACACACACATACAGACACTCGTGCACATTCATGAGCAAATAGTCACAGTTCTCAATATGATAACTGATAGAATTGTTCCTGTGTTTGAAGAGAGAAATGTTAAATTTAAAGGAATAGTATGAAACTTCTGCTGCGACAGGTGTGTCAGTCAAAACCACGACAACCAGAGAAGTTTGATGACGTTAACAACCAAGCTCGGTTTAGTTGCGTTAGAAGTTATGAAATTAAAGTTCTTTGTGTTTGAACATTAAGAGACAAGAATACATGATGAAACAAACTATACAGCTCGTTGTTTTTAAGGTATTCTAAAGCAGAAATGTTTCTTTTTATGCAAAAGCAGCGAGACAGAATGTTTTAAAGTGCACAAAAAGTATTGTCGTCTCCATACTTTTCTTCTCCTCACACATTCCTCTGATCGATACACTCAAAGCCACTAAACTCTGCGATTTTGCAGGTTTATCACGTGTCAAAACTTTATAAGTTTGGTCTCATAACTCGGTCACACACACATCTGAAAGCTTTTCAACCTGCAGCGTTCCAACATCGGAAGCTGAGTCTGCTTCCGAAAATATTAGTAACTTCCTGAAACTGTCGATCCAGCGATCGTCTCCTCTTTCAGCACCGATTGGCCGGCGTGCACACGAACACGTCGCTGTGGTCAGAAGACACTTTAGAAGCCTTACAGCTCGACCACCATTTTGGATCACCACGCAAAAAATTCTCAACTGTCAGTGTGTAGGTCGCGTACACAGACCCACACATAAACACAGCTGAGCCTCTCACACACACACACACACACACACACACACACACACACACACACACACACACACACTCTGAGCCCCCAACTTGCGTCTCTGCTTCCCCGCTCTGTCAGCGCTGTGCTGAGTGAGCGGCTGGCAGTCTGTGTTTACCTTATTAATTAGCCCAGTGATCCAGAAACACTCTCCCTCTGGTAAATAGAATAACAGTGAAAGGTTAGTCAGGGCCGGGGGAGAGGGAATGAAAATAAGAGAGGGGGCAGAAGCCGTGGAGAGGGAGGAGGTAGAGAGGGAGTCTGCGCCTTAAGTTTTCTTTCGAGGTGTCGTGAGCTCTGTGTGATCAGAGAGTCGGGGAGGAAACCTGACGCGCCGGGTTGTCGTCCTGCTGGATTTAAAGCCTCTGTAAGCATCCGTCAGCACCCCACCACCCCCTCTGGCATCTTCTTTATCCATTTATTTTCATGTGAATAAGCTCTGCTGTGTGTCCGTTTATGACCTATTGACGGATTGAAGTCCCAAAGTTGCCAAATCTGGATTTAATCTCTTAAAATCGTTACAAGAGAGGTCACCTGAGTTTTAAGAGGACAGAATAAGTTATTGCTGCTGGCTTGACGGATTTTTGATATATGTCATCTTCATCGCTTAAAGTTCTGGGGGCCAAATGGCGCGGGCTTCAGGTATGCTACGCTTTCGTCCAATTGGCTGAAATGGACTCAGATTGAAGCGCTGCAGACCAAAATTCAAAACAGACCTTCAGTAGACAAATAGATATGCCTGAAGGCGCTTTTATGAATCCATTCCAACTATTTCCAATAACTCGTCTCCTCCATTTTGGGCCATATCTGTGTCCTGAGGTCTGCAGTTCGAGGCCATACATGGAGAGACAAGAGACAGAGCAAACAGGAATCACATTAGCAACGCAGAGTTTTCTCTTGGCCACTAGTTCAAAGAAGAGGAAAAGGAAAATGTGGTTTTCATTAAGCATTGTTGGTTTAAACCGGGTTAAAGGTCACTTTGTACGTCGAAGGGAAAGTTCAACTCACGGAAGAAGAAGTCAGAAACATTATTATAATCCAGAATGATTTGATGTTTGAGAGCATGAACAAGTCGCCCACTGTTAGAATATCAGACACAGATTATAATCTATATCTCTGTCATGTTACATTTACATTTATATCACATTTATGTCTTCAGAATAGCAACAACAACAGAAAACGCACTTGACATCTGGCTGTCATATTAATGTGTCCAGTGAAGCCTTGAAAGGGATTTACAGCCTCCCCACTCTCACCCCTGGAGTTAAATTCCTCCCGATAGCTGCAGATCACTTGTGCGTCTCATTACCACTAATTATAACATTCTGCACATGTTGCTTTGACGGGCGGAAATACAACAACGGCCTCTCCGGCCAGGTTGCTTAAATCACAGCGCTGATGTCCTGAGTGCTAATCACGTGATTGGCTGCACCGCTGAACTCCTGTTCCTCTGTGACATTGTGGGGGGAAATTTAAGAGCAGCTTTCACACAGTGGAGATGTGAATACAATCTGTGATGCACTTTACAAATGTCTGAAAATGTCCGTCTAATCCGAGGAGTGGCCCATCGTCTGAGGGCGAGTCGTCTGGGTGGCTCTGATGTCGCCTCAGTGAAGCGAACCTTCTCCAAAACATGAAGTAACATCAGGGTGTAACGATACATCAGTCTGGATCGATGTATCGATTCAGTGATCGGCGATCCAATAGCATCGATGCAAAGTGAAATCATAGATTCAGTTCGTCGCCATCGTTAAGATACGCCTTTATTTTGAAATTGAAAATGTTTCCATTTAAATGTCTGAAACCGTTGATGGAATAATATTTACGCTGAAGAGTTCAGTAGTAAAACTGTCAAATCATGTTTTAGTTTCTTTTTGTGAGTTGTGTTAAATGGACAAATGACATCAGCTCATATCGATCGCAGACTCACAGACTCATATCGATCGTGTTGAAAGTTGAGATTTACTCCACTGATACTGAGATCTGCTGACATGAGCAAGACAGTGAGACTTAATTTTAATACCAGTTGTAAATGAAAAGACTTTCCTTCAGTATCTCCTGGCACGTTGTCGCTTTCCTCCCGCCTTCCGTCTTCTCTCCACAAACATTAGTTCTGATCTCCCCCCCGACGTCTTCGGCCCGAATCATTTATCTGCCACAGCCACGCTGTGATCAGGCGGCCATATCTGCTTCTCCTGCTTCCTCTCCCTCCCTCCTCTTCCTCTCCACCCGGGGCGTTTGCTGCTCCCGGCATACCGGACGCTCCCCACCGCTCCCAGGAGGAGCTGACGAGAAGTCCAGATAGGCCCGGTGTGTGTGTGTGTGTGTGTGAGTGTGAGTGTGTGTGTCGGTGTGTGTGTGTCTGTGTGTGTGTGTGTGTGTGTGTGAGTGTGTGTGTGTGTGTGTTTGGGTCCAACGTGCCAATTTCAGGAGGCCACATCACAGGATACAAACCAGGAGAAGATCTGTCTGAAATAATGTGTTCGTCTTTGACTTTCTGTAATGATAGCGTGAAATTATTTGGATCTTTTGGGGGCTTTTTACTTTGGGTTCAATCAAGAAATCCTTCAGGGTCAGTTTGAGCCAGGCAGGAGTTTTTCAGTCTTTAGTGTTAATGTATTTATTTTATACTTGGCCTCAGTGTGTGTGTGTGTGTGTGTGTGTGTGTGTGTGTGTGTGTGTGACGTCTATGTTGGAAACACGACAGGATTATGATAAATTCACTGGAACGTGGTTTTGACAGCCACGTCAGTTTTCATGTTGGCAGTGGTCTCAGTACCCTCAGGTGTGCAAACTGCTGGACGAAAAAACAAAAAGAGGGTTATGAAGAAAAGATGTCAACTTCTTGCTCAAAAGTCTCTACAAATCTGTTTTTGATTGGCTGTTGCGTTGACTTTAAAATGTAAACCTGATTTATCTCCCTCCTTTTGCTTTTCAGCCCTCCAAGGCCTTTTCGATTCCCCAAAAGGTAAGACCTGCCAAAATGTGTTTCTTCTGTGTTGATGCTCTGGACTACAAAGCTCTCTCCTCCTCCTCCTCCTCCCTTTATTCCTGTCATCCATCCATCACTGCTCCCGTGGAGCTGTCATTCCTCAGCAGTGAGTCATGCGAGTTATCGAGGGGAGTTGTGTGTCTCTCTCTGTACCTGGCCTCTGTTAACCAGCAGCTTGGATCTCCTCATCTTTCCGTTATACTGCAGTCTCAAACCTAAATCCAGGACACTGTTTAATAAAGGATTAAGGCTTTTCCAGGACTTTCAGAAAAGTTTAGAGGCAAAATCACAAGAGTTATGAGTATTACTTCAGGATGGAGCCACTAACACTATATCTAATCAAGCAGAGCCGATATCAAGTACGCGTCAACTAATGTTTCCTTTTTCCCTCTCATGGCATCCAAATCTAATCATTAATTGATTTAAGTTGATCCTTTTCTCAGTATTTTGAATCAGTCAAATGGAGATCAACAGACTCTCACGGCTCCGTTTGACTGGCTGAGTAAGAAATCTTTGACACGTAGAGATGAATCTAAACTGAGCAGTCGTCTTGTGTTCATCTGTCTCTGTATTTATAATGGGAGACACATATTCTGTATGTTACTAACTTACAGTCTCCTCCTTGTTCCCAGTTATGCTGAGCTGATAGCTGATTGGCCCGTGGTGGTGCTGGGGGTGTGCACGGTGCTCATCGTGGTGTGTGCTCTTGTGGGCGTCCTGGTGCCGGACCTGCCTGATTTTTCGGACCCTCTGCTGGTGAGTAATATTTTCCACAGCACATGTGTGAATATCTTATTAGTTCCATTCAGTGCCGAGTAGGTGTGGTTCTGTTTGTGTGTTGGGAGTGGTGCTGACGACCCAGATCACTTTGCACGGGATCCACTCTCAGATATGTGGTCCTGGTACGCTTCCATGAGCTCATACCGGATGGAACAACCATTCAGATCCAGTCTGAGCTCACAGAAGCAGCGTGATGGTGTGCAGATATCCGATGAATGACGACGACAGCGGTCAGTTTCTTAACCGTCCTGTCAGCACGTTGTTCAACTATAAAGTCTTGATTTGTGAAGATCAACAGATCATCGGTCTCGTCCTCTGACAACTGTGATGTAAAGTGAAATCTAAGTGCCATTTATGAAGAAGAAGAGTCTCATGGCCTTTTTATAATCATCACTTGTCTTCTGTTATTGTTTCCTTTCTTCCTAAAAGGGTTTCGAGCCGCGGGGAACAGCCATTGGTCAGCGTCTGGTCACGTGGAACAACATGGTGAAGAATACGGGCTACAAAGCAACGCTGGCAAACTACCCCTTCAAATATGCTGATGAGCAGGCCAAAAAGTACACACACCTCTTACACCACCCACACATGCTCGTTTCTTACGTTCTTGTTCACAGCATTGAATTCTGTTTAGTCCCACAAGTGACACGTCCAGAAACATTCACTGACAACGTGCTATTAAACAACCTACCACAGAAAACAGCACCAAACACCAAAGAAAAGAAGTGTTTTCTCACAATAGAAGCCCATATTATGATTATTCTCCCCTCATTGAGGGGTCGAGGGGGAGTCGGATTGGAGACTGGAGTGGGAGGATTTGGGGGAGGCGGTGAAGGATGCTGTTGACAGATATGCTGAAAAGTCTGAATCCACTCTTGAGAGAAAAGTGGAGCAGAGAGGAGATCTGTCCGTCCACAGAGTCCTGTCGCTAATCGAGAGCAGGTCTTTGCATGTTTGTGTTTTTCTGTCTCAAACTTCTGGTCTTCATGCACGAAGCGTTCAAATCGCTGCTCACATCTGATAGATATCATATCCAACACAACACATCCAGCAGCTTCCCTCTGCAGATCAGAACTCTGTCCTCCCAGCTGCAGCCTGCGTCCTCCTCTCTGTCTGCTGCTGCGTCTGTGGCTGCCTTTGTCTCACCGTCCGTCTCCCTCCACACTCTGTCTGCAGATGTAATTGTGTACTTATGTGCGTACGGTGTAGCGAGAGGCCTCTGCTGCTGTCAGCAAGCTTCCCCTGCCTCGTCCCCTCCGTCTGTCAACCCCTCAGTCTCTCTGACAGCCACATGATTACTCTGCCTTTCTCGCTCGCTCACTGGCATGTAGGCTCGGTGCAGCATTATCCTCACACACGCACGCACGCACGCACACACACACGCACGCGCGCACGCCAAAGACTTGTCTGCACAACCCCCCCGCTCAGGCCCGGTTCAGTCAGAGCCGCTATTATGATTATTATTATTATAATAACACTCGTATGCTGGTAATGTTGTGAGTCATTCATCTGATTTCTGTGGAAACGACAATTACTGCAGCTTATTTCATTACTAAGCATCAGATCTGCTTCCTTCTCTTTGCATCACGCAGCCTCGGACACAACAACATCTCTGTGTGGTGATTAATGTCGTCATGCAAACATGTCTTTCTTAAACTGGACTGATTAGCACTGGAGCTGTTTCTCCTCCAGGGGCACAGGGTTTCTTTTTTTTATCTCCAGCCCTTAATAATCATAATAAATAATCTTACAAAGCGCTGTAAAACTCAGAGAACAAAATAAATACAATTTAAAACAGACTTTGTACTGAATGCATCAGTTGTTCATTAAAGACTCGTTAAGAAACGGCATCAGACTCAAACGGTGTCTGAACGAGGTTCCACAGGGTCTTTTTTGTTTAGTTGTTTAGTTTTTGGGACATGTGTTGGTGAGATTCACAGTCAGCTTCGTGTCTTGTTTCTTTCTGAAGTATCCAAGAAGAAGTGTTGGTTAAAAGCTGAACCTAATAATGAATCTGAAGCCGGTGCACGCTCTGCTACAGGACCCTCAACACGCTGGTGTCAAACACAAAATCGTAAAAACACCAGTTAGCTTCTAAAAGTCTCCAAATTTAGTTCAAAAAGGTCTTAAAAGTCTTAAACTTAAAAAAAAGTCTTAAAGGTTTCATTCTTCACGTCACGTTACGAGCCACTCACACATGACCGACATGATGAATCTCTCTTTGTGTTTGCAGTCACCAGGAGCCGAGGTGGCCCGATGAGCACTTCGATCGAGACAAGCGTCAAGCAGAGTGGGACTTCAGTAAAGAGTTCTTCTGTGATGTTCCAGGTGAGAGTTTGAACACAAATATAAAGTTAATCTCAGGCACTGATATGATGCAGAAACATGTGTAATGTATCTGCACTGAAATTAAATATGAGATGTCGTCTTCTGTGGTTCATGTGTCGAAGCAAATTTAGTTTCTACCTCCGACAGAAAAGAATCTGCAGGGCTTTTCCTTCATTGACTAGATAAAGTTGTTCGTCATTAACGGGTTAGAAAAGAGAGATGAGAGGAAACCAAGCAGCAGGTAAAGCTGCACATCTTTGACAAAGCATTGAGAGCTGATATCAGGCAGATGGTAGAGTTGTTTTTGTTTCATATTTCCTAACTTTTATTAATCCTGGAAAAGATGGTTTTCTCATTCAAGTAATAAAACTCTCTCTGCAGGTGACAGTTACTCCAGACTGGTGTTCACATCAGCTGAGGGGAAGAACCTGTGGAGCATTCAGGCCATCAAATCTATGTGCAATCTGGACAACACGAGGGTACGTACAGTGTGTCGGCTCAGCTCGATCCTCCGCCAAGGTCGAGGCTGAAGATGAGGAGACAGTCAGCTTCATGACTTGAGTCCTAACTTAAAGTATTATTCCTGTTTAGAATCATTTACATAACGTCTGAAGGTTCACCTGAATAAAACCCAGTGCAGCCAGTCTGAAATGTTCTGACTGTACAATTTATTCGTCTCTGTCCACAGGTGCGCTCCCATCGGGACTACTGGAGTCTCTGTCAGCGCACTAACGACGCCTCCTGCTGTCCCAGCTGGACTCTTGGGAACTACATCGCCGTCCTCACCAACAGGTCGTCCTGCCAGAAGATCACAGAGCGCGATGTGTCGCACACGCTCAAGATCCTGCGCTCATGTGCCAAGTATTACCACAACGGCACTCTGGCATCTGACTGCTGGGACATGGCCCTGCGACGGAAAGACCAGCTCAAGTGTGCCAGTGTTCCCCGGAAGTGCACCAAGTACAACGCCGTCTACCAGATCCTCCACTTCCTGGTGGACAAAGACTTCCTCAGTCCCAAGAGTCTGGAGTTTCCTCCACCGGTGCTCAAGTACAGCATGCTCTTCTCCCCCACAGAGAAAGGAGAGTCTATGATGAACATTTATTTAGACAATTTTGAGAACTGGAACGCCTCGGACGGCATCACCACAGTCACAGGGATCGAGTTTGGCATCAAACACGACCTCTTTCAGGACTACCTCCTCACGGACACGGTGTATCCTGCCATCGCCATAGTGATCGTCCTGCTGGTCATGTGTGTGTACACGCGCTCAGTGTTCATCACTCTGATGACCATTATAGCCATCATCAGCTCACTGATTGTGTCTTACTTTCTCTACCGAATGGTCTTCGACTTTGAGTTCTTCCCCTTCATGAACCTCACGGCGCTCATCATCCTGGTGGGCATCGGTGCAGACGACGCCTTTGTGCTTTGCGACGTGTGGAACTACACCAAGTTTGATAAGCCGCACGCCGAGCTGTCAGAGACGGTCAGTGTGACGCTGCAACATGCTGCCTTGTCCATGTTTGTCACCAGCTTCACCACCGCTGCAGCGTTTTATGCCAATTACGTCAGCAACATCACGGCCATACGCTGTTTCGGTGTCTACGCCGGTACTGCCATATTAGTGAACTATATCCTCATGGTGACGTGGCTTCCTGCTGTGGTGGTGCTACATGAACGCTACCTGCCTAATGTGTTCCCCTGCACGAAGCCTCCACACCAGGAGGGAGGCGTCTGCACCCGGGTGTTCTGGGCAGGTCTTTGTCAGAAGGCCAACAAATGCCTCTTCACCGTCTCGGAGGCGTCGAGGATCTTCTTTGAGAAGGTGCTGCCCTGCATAGTCATCAAACTGCGCTACCTCTGGCTCTTCTGGTTCCTCGCCATGACGGTGGGCGGGGCCTACGTGGTTTGTGTCAACCCAAAGATGAAGCTCCCGTCTCTGGAGCTGGCAGAGTTTCAGGTGTTCCGATCCTCGCATCCGTTCGAGCGCTACGACGCAGAGTACAAGAAGCTGTTCATGTTTGAGAGGGTTCATCACGGCGAGGAGCTCCACATGCCCATCACCATCATCTGGGGCGTGACGCCTGAGGATAACGGGGATCCCTTGAATCCCAAAAACAAGGGAAAGCTGATGCTGGATAGCAGCTTCAACATCGCCAGTCCTGCAGCTCAGCTGTGGATCCTCAACTTCTGCCAGAAGCTCCGAAATCAGAGCTTTGTCTTTCAGTCGGAGGAGCAGGACTTCACCAGCTGCTTCATCGAGACGTTCAAACAGGTGAGAACTACAAGTGTGCTGAGTTTGTATAAGTCTGTATAAAAGATTAATGAGAATTGTGTCATTACCTGCAAACCCTAGTTTTGGAAACAGAACATTTCTGCAGCTTTCTGCTCAACAACTGAAGCTGAAGACTTTAAAAAAACAACTTGAAAATAATAAAATCAAACGTCTCCAGAAACCCAGAGATCCCAAACTGATTAAAACATAATCATTTCAGAAGAAGTCTTCATTGTAGCTGCTAAGCTAGAAGCATTAGCGCCTCATCTGAAGGGATTACACAAACTTGATCCTGAGGGTGTAATTAACTTTTCAAATCAGTTTTTGTATCTTGAGGCTTCTGTAGATCTGGAACACGCCTCAGTAACTATAATCACCTTTAACGAGCCGTTTATTTCACAGTGGATGGAGAACCAGGACTGTGAGGAGGCGTCGGTCTACCCCTGCTGCAGTCAGTCCACCTTCCCCTACAAGCAGGATGTCTTCGAGTTGTGCATCAAGCGAGCCATCATGGAGCTGGATCGCAGCACTAACTACCATCTGGACAGCAAGACCCCCGGACCTCGCTTCGACATCAACGACACCATCAGAGCCATCGTGTTAGAGTTCCAGAGCACCTACCTCTTCACGCTGGCCTACGAGAAGATGTACCAGTTCTACCGAGAGGTGGGTCACATTTCATGTTAAAGCAACACACCTGCACACAATCTGTCTGTTCAGGACTGTCGTGTGTTTGCTAGTCCTGATAACGAGGCTTGTGTTTGTGTTGCAGGTGGACACCTGGATCACGGAGGAGTTGCGTTACGCCCCAGCAGGCCTGAGCCACGGCTGGTTCATCAGCAACCTGGAGTTCTACGACCTGCAGGACAGCCTATCAGGCGGCACTCTGGTAGCCATGGCGCTGTCGGTGGCCGTGGCCTTCAGTGTCATGCTCCTGACGACCTGGAATGTCATCATCAGTCTGTACGCCATCCTGTCGATCGCAGGGACCATATTCGTCACAGTGGGCTCGCTGGTGCTTCTGGGCTGGGAGCTCAACGTTTTGGAGTCCGTTACTATTTCAGTAGCCGTGGGGCTGTCGGTGGACTTCGCCGTCCACTATGGCGTGGCTTACCGGCTCGCCCCGGAGCCGGACCGCGAAGGAAAGGTGATCTTCTCCCTTAGCCGCATGGGCTCTGCTATCGCCATGGCGGCATTGACCACCTTTGTTGCGGGCGCCATGATGATGCCCTCGACCGTGTTGGCCTACACGCAGCTCGGCACGTTCATGATGCTGATCATGTGCATCAGCTGGGCCTTTGCTACCTTCTTCTTTCAGTGCATGTGTCGCTGCCTGGGGCCTCAGGGGACCTGCGGCCAGATCCCGCTGCCCAAAAAGTGTCAGGTGTTCTCAGAGGTCACGTCCACGAGCCCCTCCTCTCAGGGGAAAGGCTCCGGCCTGGGGAAGTACCAGCTGGACAGCAGGGGCGGGGAGGCGGAGCACTACGAGCTGGAGCCGCTGGCGTCCGCTCAGAAACCCGAAGACAAACCCAGAGAGGAGCAGGAAGTGTGTCCTCAGCTTTTTAACGGGATTCCTCCTCACCACCACGCCGGCCCTTATTCACACGTCCATTACAAGAGTAAGACTGAGAGTGGCAGGACCGGACCTGAGAACGGGCTTGTAGCCGCGCTCGGCACACCATCCAGGTGTCAGTACTCTCAGAACACTAACTGCACATGTGGGGACCCTCCTCCTCCTCACCTGCCTCAGCAGTGGACCCCCCACT
>OMLP01027910.1:13359-25955 GCA_900302685.1 Spondyliosoma cantharus
ACATATCAGCTACAGTGAGCTGGGGCGCTTTGCTCTTTCCTATTAATCCTCAGCATGGTGATTTATTGCAGTGTGCTTGTCAACAGCCACACAGTCCCCAGGAACTGTGGCCGGCCCAGAGAAATAGTGGAGTTTAAGACTATAAGGCCCGGCAGCTGCCCGCCGCTGTATTTACTGTACGTGCATTCTGGTCCACGCTGAAGGTGAATATATGAGTTGGTTGAACAACAACAACATTTTGTGCAGAGAGGAATGAGCCTGTGAAATAATCTATTCGTCATAATCCAACTTTTAAATTGATGTCGCCGCCACGCAGATTTGCATCTGCCGAGGTGAAAGGCCGGGACGCTCAGCAATCAGTCCGGCGCCGGAGCGTGATGCTGACGGGCCCTTCTGTCAGATGTTCTCACTGTATGCATGGAACAGCATATTCAAAATAAAAGCAGCTCCAGTGAGAGACAAAGACGGCAGAGCAGCGGTGGACTCTGGTCAGAGAGCGCCATCTAGTGGCTGTTAATGTAGTGACATGTAGGTGCTGTTCAATATTCATGTTTAATCTAGTGGGATCCAGTCTTCCAGGTTATATTGAGTTCATTTTGGACTTGTTCTGTTGGGCAGCACGTGTTTCTGTGCTCACGTATCGACTTCGTTTGGATTCATGGCGTTTCCTCCACATTGACCTTCACATTGATTTTCTTCTGACACTCTTCAAACTGTATAAACGGGTCTGAATGTTATTTGTCCCTGTTCCATCTGGATTCTCCATGACTGAGTTTCAGTGTCCGTATATTCATTTTGATACCATCGTACAGGACAGAATATGTATTGATCCATTCTCTTTATTGACTCAACGGTTTTTATATATAATATAAATAATTCATTTATGTTATTTAACATATATACAAGCACTGATCAGCCACAACATTAAAACCACTGACAGGTGAAGTGATCATTGATCATCTCGTTACAATCGTTAAATAACTTTGAGTTCTGTCATTTCTGTGGACGCCTCTTTGACGAGCACCACCCACTCAAACACCGTTACAGACCAACTACAGCGTTACAGCAACGCAACAACAACAACAACAACTACGGCCCCTCATGGAAACGGTCCTGCTGGATGGCAGTGGACCTGCAGCAGGACGAGTCTGCAGCACCACAGAAGCTTCGCAGGAACCTGACGAGGAACTCAAAGTGTTTCAGTAAATTGCTGGAATAGATTAAGACTTAAAGTACTGTGTGGTTTAAAACAGCCTCCTGCAGTGTGAAGCTTTACTGCTGAATGGACTTTGAGCTGAACGTTTGTTTGGTCAAGAATGAACTTTGAACTTCAAATCTGTTCTTCTTTAAAACTCATTTTATTGTGAATTTGACACAGTTACAACACACAACAGAACGGAGGAGCTTTTTCTCACCGCAGACACCGAGGTCACTCTGACGAGATAGTTACAAACACAGAATAAGGCCACTGCACTTTAAACTCTATTGTCCGTTTGAGAGACGACAGCGGCTTGCTTTCTTTCTTTCTCTCTCTTTCCTTCCTTCCTTCCTTCCTTCCTTCTACCTCGAGGCCCCTCAGTGGCAGACGACCGTCAGGGACGTCAGGCAGTAAAAACTAAGAAGGTCCACAGATCTCACGTCACACTGGTTGAATCTCAGATGCTGAAGAGTTTAGTTTGACTGCCACGACACAGAGGGACAGTGGTTTTATCACAAACCATGTTTGCATCTTCATCAGTGACAGCTTCTGCAGTCCTGAGCAAAAATGAGCTACAAACACATTTTATTATAGAATCATTTTTAATAAGTCCTGAAAATCATTGTGACGGAGTCGAGCCTGCACAATGCAGTTGGTGCTAATGTCTGATTGACTGTTACAGCTGGAGAAATGTGTGGATTTACAGCTAGATGGCGCTGTGAGGCAGCATTTCCAACACAAGCCCTCCTCCTCCCTCCCTCCTGCTCCCTCCTCCTCCTCCTCACCCTCTCTCTTCTTCACCTCTCTATCCTCTTCATCACTCCTCCTTCCAGTCTATACTAACCCCCATCACCGTCTGCACAGCTCCCGTCTGTCCTCTACTGTGTGGGCACAGCCTGGGTTTCACCTCCGGAGGTCTGCAGCTGCATCAGGCTCCCTGACGCCGGCCGGCTCGTCCCCGTGGCCCAGCTGAAGAACAATCTGGAGGAAACAAGGAAATTAACACATGTTGATTCTTCTCCCTCAAAAAATAACATATGTTATTTCAAAGCACCAAACATACGGATTCATCGAGTACCAGTTGTGATAATTGTCCCAGGGATGCATCCATATATTGTCAAATATCAATATCACCCAATATTTGCTTTGCTGACATTCACATGTGCTGTAGTTGTGGCCAGTGTTTATATGATGAGAGACTGGCTCATGACACGTCGGCAGTCTGTAACAGAAACATTCTCATCGTTGACTCAATCGCTTCAGAGCAGCGTTTTAAAAACAGCAGTCAGTTTCATTAAAGGTTGTTTCATGAATCTGTGCTCGTTCAAACGCAGTAATGAGTGTACAACAAACATGCTTATACTTCAGAACCCAAGGAATCATAAAAAGTATTGATCCTTTACAAACTCCCTGGTGTTTGGATCTCGCCTGTTTAGAGGGAAACTTTCACAGTTTTTGGGTTTGAATAACAAACTTGATGTCTTCAGCTAACGATCATTTACACGTGTTGTGAATGAAGTTTGTCACTGAAAGCCAGGCAGCAGCGCAGAAGTACAGAAAAGAGACAACGAAGCACGAGAACTCTCTTCATTTCACACCAATGAGATTAATTCTATTTCTGTCCTCGGACCCTGGTCTGTTTCCTCAGGGATTATCAAAGTGGATCAAATCCCATCTAATCTGCTTTGGAGAACAGAGACTAAACACAAACTGAGTTTAGTTTCTCTCAGAACTGTTTTCTGTCAGAAATGACTTGAATTAATTCATTAGATCAAGGACAAAGTCCAGGAACGAGACAGTTTCTCATGTTTGTTTTAAACAGTCATAAAAAGCACTGTTGACATTTTCCAAATAATAAAACATGGAAACATATCTAAATATTAATCACTCAGCACTGATTATTAGGTCTGACAGCTGCTTCACATGTCAATAACCTAAATCCTACAGAGTTTACAGTGTCGATGGTACTCATGTCTTTAGAGAATAATAACGTCAAGGTGGTTTTAAGAGATTTTAAGGAGAGGAAAAAATAAACAATTCATTAAATAAAGATTGTGTCCAAATTCTCTTTGTGTATGACTTTGTGTTCTGGGCTCATGATGGATTTATGATGTATTGTTATGATTGCTAATATAAAACAGCAGTTTACAACATGACTAGAGAGAAGAAACACAGTCAACCGTTATAAAAACATTCTGAATATAATCATAGAGCAGATCTGCAGCGTGTAATTAAGACAGACAAAGAATCATTGTTGTCCTCAGCACTCACTCTGCGATGTAGTCCAGCGTTGTCCAGGAACTGAAATCTGCGTCAGGCATGAACTTCCTGTTCATTGGCGTATCCAAGGTAACCCTGTCAAATTAAACCAGATAACAATCAGAGTGAGCAGCTGCGTCTGAGAGCGAAGAACGAGCCGGCAGACTGCAGCAGCTTCACATACAGACACATTTACATCACGACTCTGTTCCAATATCATATTCATGACTTCAAATATGACTGAACTACACAGAGAGCTGTTAACATGTGATGTTCTTCTCAACAACACATCCTGACCTGAGTGTTTAAGAGGAGCTGATGGAGCTGAAGCTACGTACAACAACATATACAGTGTTTTAATAAGTAGGATTAACTGCACAGAGACTGAAGGGGCGACGTTACAGATGATTAAACTCAGACAACGGTGTAAACTGAGCACAATTTAATCTCTTAGGTTAAACATGAAAAATATTGTATATATTATTAGTCATTTACATTAATACCTTAAATGTATTTTAGAACCCAGACACACCAAACCAACATCAAACTACTGTAGTGGAGACGAATGATGACCACTGCGTCGGCTCAGGTTGCCTGTGTCCCGCCCAGAAAACTGCACTTGAACACACCACAGAGACTGTGAGAGGAAATACCTCCTTATACCACCAGGAGGCGCTGCTCTGTATTCATCATTAAAGGAAAGCCTGCAGATGTACTGCTCTCATTATAAACTCCACTCCTGTAACGCCACCTCGCATCAAATACATGAACACATCAGTGTTTACGATCAAAATCAACAGATGCCAGATTAATTTTTATCAAGCAACATTTGACGAGGAAAAAATGACATTTCAGTGCAAATTATGTGAATGTGACGGCCTGATTAAAATCTGTTCATGAACAAAATATTAAGTCTAACCGACTAGTATTTTTGGTGCCAACTCACCGGGGCAGCAACATTTTATTGGCTAGTTGAGAAATGGCACAAGTCATTTATTACACTAATGTCTTATTGTCTTTGTGTACATGCTGAGAGAAACACAGACAGGCTGCAGTTGGATCTTTACGTGGCCTCTGCAGGAAAACACACATGAACGTCTACAAAAGCTGCCCAGTGTTGGTATAGGTGTGATGGCACAGCAGCACAGGGGGGTTGGGGGATGCAGGCTGCTACAGAAATGCAAGTCATCGGGCTAATGCTGAACAGATGTGACAGGCTGCTGGAGAGGCAGGCCGGGTCCAGAACACACAGCCAAACACAGAGCAGGAGCTGGATCCACCCCGAAGAGCCGTTTCTAGCTTCTCATGGTGACAATGCAAAAAAAAACAACTCTGGTTTTAAATGTAATAAGCAGGCGGAGCAGGCGAACATGCAAAGGACACCGTGTGCGTCATTCATCTGAATCAGATCGTGTGCCCGAGCAGAGATCTGTGGCAGCTTTTTACGTCTGTACATCCGGGACGCTTATCTTCACTTATCTGTCGATCATCACAGAGGAGGACGAGGCTCAGTTCATTTTGCAGCACGATGTTTCATCTTCACTCGCTTCCTGAGCGTGTTGGATGTTTAAAGCTGCACTGTGCAACATTTGTGTTGGATATCAACCTTAAAGCACAAAGCACCAGGCTGTGACAGGAGAGAGAATCCCATCCACACTAACTGAGACCTTCATATCTGCCTTTAATAAAAATCTGCTGCCAATAATAACTAATAAAAAAAAGAGGAAAAAAACAACCCAATAACAACCAGCGGGCGGCGAACGAGCTGAATCCAGGGGAAAATATATCTTTTGTCATGAAGTCAGACGGTCCAGGCTGGTAAACATGAACGTGCTGCGAGTCGTTTACCAGCATCAGGTTACAAAATCTGATACGCCTCATAATTTGTCTTTGTTGCTTTTGCCGACAGTATTCAGGGTTTTCTGGTGACGTATGGAACTCATACATTTTAACTATAACGCTGATAAAGATAGAGGCTGCAACTCACATAGATGCATCTTTCCTTTTTCAATAAACCAACTGATCGTTCTGTCTAAGAAATGTCAGAACTGTGAAAGATGCACATTTGTTTCACAGAGAGAGGTGGGTTGTCCTGTTAACAGGATTATATTATGGGGTAAAAACATGTATGGGCAGCTGAAATCATCAAATATTCCTCCTCTGGACCGTTCTCCTGCACATCATGGAGATGTTTGTGCATCGTGATTCAAGTGTGTACACAACATTTCACAGCAGTACTCACGGTAGTATGGCCACAGCAACAGCTCCCGATGGCATCCCGCTGTTCTTTGCCGCAAGACTCTGACACAGCTGGTGGACGGCAGCTTTGGCCATGCCGTAACCCACCATACCTGCAGAGCAGACAGAATATCTCTTGTAGCGTTCTGGAGGAAAGTCAGTTTGCAAAAGAAACACTCTGTGCCCGCGAGAGTCGAGGACATTGATTTGGTAGAGAGAGGTCAAGTGTGAAACATTGGAGAATCTGTGGAGGGAATATTTTGAGAGTTTGATGTAGTGAGCAGGTAAAATGCAGCCCAGCTGTGGTGGTATACGTTTGTGTCGCATACAGGAAGTGTAGCAGAGGAAGGATGGAAACACCTTCACATCTACTGACTACACAGAGAACAACATCACCGCCTGCTCGCTTCTCTCTGCGCTGTTTGTTTCTCCATGATTCCAGCCTTAGATGACTTCCAGGACTGTTTTGCAGCTTCAGCATCTGGAAACATTAAGTTCCCCCATCCTCCCAAAAACACGTAAAAGAGGGTTTCTAAAGAATGCCAAGCATCTGCACACCCCACTAAACCAATCTTATGACAGGCTTACAAAGAACGGACCAATAGGAACGAGGGGTGGTGACATGGCTTTTATCACAAGCTTTTGTAAAAGGAAGCACGAGTTAGGGATGCCGGTCATGCAAAAGTCCAAGGACAGTGAACGCACCGCGGCTCTGAAAGCAGCAGTTCAGCCTCCAGCGACCCGACAGGTCACATGACAACGAGCCTCCATCAACAGTTACATCTGCAAACTGTCCAGTTATTCAGTCGAGACTTTGGTAATAATAATGCAGACATACATAATATAAACTATATAGATTCAAAACAGTCATTAACTTTAAGTGGGTTGTACCATTTAAACTTTCAGAATGTCTGAACTAGTTAAAATTATAAAGTGCAAACTATGCAGAAACAAAAATGTCACATATTTACTTCTTAAATATCAAGATTATCTGTTTCACTGGCTCGGGGGGAAATTGTGAAGTATTTTCTGACCTAACTGGCATAATTTGGTGTCTTAGTTCATCATCACTACTATTATAATAACACCACCACCATCATCATTCAATCAGCTCCATTCAATAAACGCTGCGACAGGAAGCTGGACCGGGCTTCAGGACGCAGGGTGAAAGAAAACAAGTTGAGGTGTAGAGTGAACAACACTGTCTGCAGCGCTTCTGAGCACTGGAGGATATCTTTTGCATATCTTGGAGGTTAATCATGTTGGGGATTATTTAAGAAAATACAAGTCCCATGAGAACAGAGAAGACCCGGCACTCTCTGGGTACAACCTCTGTTTTAAATCCAGAATCAAAAGGTCAGGATTATTAAAACACCCTTCACGTGGTCTGACTCCCCTTCTCAGTCTGTTTTAGGTTTGTTCTAGATCTTCAAGTGAGGTTAATCTGTCTGCCACAAAGTTTCAACAGTAAAATGATTTTTGCCTTTTCACTCCTTTTACTGTTGAAACTTTGTGGCTAAACTTCCACAGGTGTCAGACACTTAATGATTTAAAAGACCTTTAGTTTCAAGATATCTTTATCCAGACTGGACAAAACAAAACACGTGTTCTGTAGAAATATGAGGTAAATCCTTTAACAACAGGTACATTTAATTCAATTCATCTGTATTTGTAAAGGCATTGTACCAGAGTTAGCTTAGCGCTAACTTGTCATAAATAAATGCAAGTTAAAATAAAAACATCAGGTTGTGTGAGATAAAAATAATTAGATAAAAGGTTTGAGATCTCTAAAACTAAAAGACAATAAGTGTACAGTAATTTATTACCTGATTAATTAACCTGAACATTTTAATTTTACACGCCTTTAAACTTTTAATCTGCCTCTGTGTTTCCAGCACAGTTAATCTGAATCAGTTTGATCTCTCAGGAGTTACACTTTATTTCTTAACATCTGGATCTTGATACCGACTCCCGTTAATTGGACCACACAGATTCAGGATTCAGGAAGATAAACTGTCGCAGGCCTTTTGTGTTTAAAACACAATCAGCTCTGCAGTACGGCAGATTCCAGCATCAATACAAGCTCAGCCAGAAGAACAATAGATATCAGGATCTCCAAACTGTATCATCATCATCATCATCATCATCACTGTATCACACTGTCCATGTGTGTGTGGAGCCACAACTGCTGAGTCATCCTCCTGCTAAGCCAGCAGCCAATGAGTCTGTGGGCTTTGTGCCGACTGCTGAGGCAGAGCTTTATATTGTATTGTAGAGCTGGATCTCAGCCAATCACACGGCTTGGACAGAGAGCGAGGAGGCTGGACATCACGTGACACCAAAGCCCGTCTGGATGCTACAGAGGCTGCTGTCACGTTAACATGGCTGACTAGAATTCAATTCACCAGCACAACTTCCAAAATATGAGGTTTCTTGTGGAAGCCTCCAATTATCAGATTCTAGAGGTAGTCAAAGATATTGATTAAGGATCGACCAGTATATCTTTATCTGGGCTGACACCAAAACAGATATTATCAAAGAGACTAATAACTGATATACATTTGCAGGAAAAATGTAAATCTTCGATGTCAAAATTCAGAATAAACAATGATGAAATGTAACCAAGTAGAAGTTACACAAGCACTGTTAAGAATCATTTTGAGGTACTTGAGTATTTCCATGTACAATCCTTCATACGGACTCCTTGTTTGTCAATGTGAAGCACACATGGTTAAAAACACAAACCGGTGTTTGTCTAACACGTCTGTGAGGCTGTTAATCTGCTTAATTCATGTTTATATTGATACATTGATAAATGTATTGTTTAATAAGGCTGCGACTAACAATCTGTAAACACTGAACTCAAGTGTCTCCCAAATGTTCATCTGTCAGTGTTTTGTCTTCCAATAAAAAAGTAGAACAACGCTGATGAGATATCTGATTTATTGTAAATAACAACTCAGGACCGTGTAATCTGTGTAATCTGGAGAAAAACAATCATTTTTAGATCAAAACCCAAAGAAGATATTCAGCTGAATATAATAATATATGGCAAAGTTACAAAAATCAACATTTGCTGGATAAATGACTTTACTATAAATTTACCAAATTATTCTAATGTCAACTAATCGCTTCAGCTCTCAACCAAAAATCTGTTGAGTGCAGATTAATTTGTATAAAAGTATAAAAGTCTTCTCTGGCTCTGGATGAGTTTTCTACAGTCTGAAAATATAAATCATCTAGTTTTACTGTATTATGTGTTGTCCTCTTGCTGTCGTCCCTCTTCAGTTACATTTTAACTTTTTATCTGGACTCGTATCGAGCAGGTTATAATGAGTGAGTAGGTCAGAGTTGAGTCACTCACTGAGCAGAGGGCTGCTGGTGGACCAACAGGCTGTTGTTGATGAAGCCCCTGAACCACTGAGTCACAGCTTTAACAGACCTCATCAGATATTCCATATTTTTCCTTGTTTTGTTCCTCAGATCCATTTTATCGACACGTCTCCCCGCGCTGTCGGGACCTGCGTCTCTGATCAGTGTGTCAATTCCCTCGTCCGAACCCTGCAGCGTTGTCTATTACCTCCATTATTTGAATTGGCAGGTTGGACAACAGAGACATCTGCGCAATCGAGTCTCCATTATATCACCGTCTGCCTGCAACCCCGACATGACACACAGCCAGACCGGGTCATCACAATCAGAACGTAAACAGAACGCGTGCCTTACCTCCAGTGCCTGATAGCGCCGCTTTGGCCCCGGCCAAAGTCAACAGTCCGCCTTCCTTTAGGTGCAGAGCGGCGAGGCGGCTGGAGATGGTCGAGGTCCACACGCTCTGTTTCCACATCAGATCTGTGTTTTTGTACAAATCTAAGACAGAAACAAAATGAAAGCTTCTTTTAATTTCTGGTGTTTTATACTTTATCCAACATGATTAACCCATAGATGCATCACCTTATTTAGCACTGGCCTTAAAAATAATAGTTTGGGAGAATATACGCTTCTCTGCATTCTGGTTAGCTTAGCTTAGCACAAAGACTGAAAACATGGTGAAACAGTCGCCAGTCTTTATGTGAAGCTGTTGTACAAACAACAGAGTATTTATCTTCTTATCTTCTCACTCTGGTCATGACTAACACAGAACTGCTGGCTTCCTTTTATATGCAGCTAGTTTTAAAAGCTAGCTGTCAGATAAACGCAGTAAACCAACTGGAACTGAGGTTAAAATAACAAACTCTTACTCTCTGCTTACTCTTTGGCCTCCTAGTTGAGATTAATGCTTCACACATAATATTCCCAAAGACAAGAATGAACAAACATCCAACAAACACATTTTAAAGACGCAGTTTATTCAAGCCAAGATTAAATTTCACCTGCTGCAGGAAACGAATGGCTGATTATTAATGTAACAGCAGACAAAGGTTGAACTCTGACCTTTGGAGCCACAGCTTCCTCCCGCCCAGCCTCCTGCCACACACAAGATGGCGTCCACCTTCTGTTCCCCCAGCAACGAAGCCACATCTGCCGTCACCTGCACAGAATGACAGATGATGACTAACACCTTCTCATGAAGCCACAGGCCACGACAGGCCTCGGCTCACACAGCAGCTGGAGACGCTGCGTTCAAGTCAACAAACAGAATCAGGGGATTTGTAGAAACACTCACAGCAGCCTCCAAGCGACGCACAAACATTAACAAACAATCTGAACCTTTATTGCAGAAAAATTTGCCAAGTGAAGACAAACAAACATGTCAGACATCATATGCATCTTCTGTATATGAACTGTAGTTTTACACATGTTCTTGTTCTTGGGCTGAGCTGTACGGGCTGCACGCCTCCATTGATAGTTGACAATCAATCGATTAATCGTTGCAGCTCCATCAGACAGCAAAGAAAACAGGTCGACCAACTTGTAAAACAGAAAAATATCATCGCTGGATCAATAAATCTGACTCGCTGTCACTTAATACGGATATTGTCCATCGATCAAAGCAGACAAAGCAGCTTTATCATGTCCAAACATTAGAAATTATAATTGTTTCAGCTCGGCTTCCAATAATACTTTCCCATGCGCCGTGAACGCAGCATTAGCATAAAGACAGCTAGCTAAACACCTGAAAAATCCAAATAAACACGGATCGATTAATATCTCTGATCAGATGTTTACATAGCACGAGTCAGACTTCAGCTGCAGGTTCCAGCAGCTTCACTGGAGAGTTCTGACCTGAAGGAGACTCAACGATCCAACAGGTGGTTCTGTTAGAGTTCTGTTAGAGTTCTGTTGGAGTTCTGTTAGAGTTCTGTTAGAGTTCTGTTGGAGTTCTGTTGGAGTTCTGTTAGAGTTCTGTTGGAGTTCTGTTGGCTCACCTGTCCCGCCTGCTCCGTGAAACACTCGCTCATCTTCACGACCACGTTCTCGTTCGCCTCCTCGTTCGGAGCCATGTCGATGCAGGCGACCCACTGTGGATGTTCCGACACACAGAACCAACAGTTAGCTGCAGAGCAGACAGTTAGCATGTTAGCATGCTAGCATGTAACTCACCCATCCTTTGGTTTTGAAGTGTTGGACGCACTTTGAGCCCAGAGCTCCTTTCCCGCCGTACACGATGACCCGCTGAGCAGCCATGTTAATGTTCTGTTCGGCAGCGAGCTGTGTTTGGACTGTGGCCGGACTTCGGTTCATATACCCGGGGAGAGGCGGAGAGGAGAGGGGGCGGAACCGATGCTGCTTTCAAAGACTGTCGGAAATGACATGATTACATGTTAAACCGCCTCTGAAGCAGCGGGTGCATGAACCCAAAGTCCTTTTAGGCCCACTGTCTTGTTATTACAGTATTATAATGTCTCTGCCGAACCTCAGAACGTATATCCCTGATGTAATAATACACATGTCTCCATAAACAAATGGCACAACACAGGAGGGCGACTCCTCGGGTCAGGACTCTGCTGTCCACTGACATCTGAAGGACACAAATCTTTCCTCTGAGGACAACAATGGAAACATCTTGTCCAGAGAAGACAGACGGTTTGAAAGAGGAGAATCCATCTATGTCCAACTGGAACGAGTGTCTTTGAACAGAGGGGGACTATATGAACACACATCGCAACAGACACGCAATGAATAAGAAAAATTATTGTGTTTACCTGCGCCATGCATGCACCTTGAGCATGCCAACATTTAGCCGGAGCCCAGGATACGAGGGCCAATCAGATGAAGCCCCAGCTAGCCGTTAGCTACCCTGACAAGATTAATGGGCATCAGTTTGGTGGTGATTGTCAGGTTATGATGGCTGAGGGAGGAAAGAGAAGCGATGGAAATGTGGTCGACGAAGACGAAAAGAAACAGCTCTCGTGCTGTATGGACTTATTGTGGATTCAGGAGAGACGACGTGTTACAAACACAGGTACTGTGTGAAACATGCCGAGCTGTTGTTGCAACTTCTAGAGGAAATACAACCGACCTCCATCACCACCTGCAACACAACCATACAGACCTACAC
This sequence comes from Spondyliosoma cantharus, assembly GCA_900302685.1. NCBI lineage: Eukaryota > Metazoa > Chordata > Actinopteri > Spariformes > Sparidae > Spondyliosoma > Spondyliosoma cantharus. Next base: position 25,554 of record OMLP01027910.1, read on the forward strand.
CGACAATTCAAAACTAACGATAGCCATCTTTAACTGTATAGTTAATAATATGCAAACTTCAATATTTGTTTATTTATCGCAAGTTATATCATCATCGCAATATTGAACAGTGTTATCAGTAGAGCTGTTCGATCAGTGATCGGAAGGTCGCTGGTTCGAATCCAGGCTCCCCTGGGGGGACTGAGCTACATGACGAAGTGTCCTTGAGCAAGATACTGAACCCCAAAATTGCTCCTGATGTGCAGTTGGCACCATGTGTCAGTAAGGGTCCTGCAATGAGCTGGCGACTCATTCAGGGGTGAACCCTGGCCTTCGCCCATCGAGTAACTGGGATAGGCTCCAGTAATCCCCCTGAAACAAGGGGCAACATCACCGCAACCCCGTGAGGGAAAAAGAGGAATA